>ML269986.1:0-11942 GCA_005239495.1 Nicotiana undulata | reverse complement strand
GTTTTGGACTTAGGAATTAGAATTAACTGGGCGATTTTCGCACCTGCGGAAAACTAATCGCACATGCGGTACCGCAGGTGCGGAAAAATGGTCGCACCTGCAGTCTTGGGCCAGCCCAGAAGGGCCGCTCCTGCGGAAAAGGATCCGCTCTTGCGGAGGCCGCTCTTGCGGGGATTTGGTTGCCCCTGCGGAAAATCACGCGCCAGCGAGGGCCTGGACCGCGCCTGCGGGATGAGTCTCGCGCCTGCGGACTCTGGGCAACAGGCTGGGGATCGCTCCTGCGAGGCTGGGACCGCAGGGGCGGTCCCGCACTTGTGGCTGGGCAACCGCACCTGCGGTCACACCAGCTGCTGTGCACCAGCAGTGGTTTTTGCTGGTTTTTGGCCTCGCACGGGGTCCGGGAGACACCTGGGCCCTCCTGAGCCCTCCTGAGCCCCCGTCCAAATATACCAACAAGTCCTAAATCACTAAGCGGACTCGCTCGAACTTTCGGAACACGAAAAACAACAGCGGAACTCGAACAAACCCCAAATCTTATTTAATCAAATCTTAAGAACTTAAAATTCTAGAATTCATTTCAAAACATCGAACCGGCCTAACCTGCTCGGAATGACTTCAAACTTTGCAGATAAGTTATAAATGACACCACGGAACTATTCCCGGTCTCGGAATCTCATTCGGACTTCGGGAACATAACATCACTTTCCAAGTCACATTTCAAATTCTTTAAAACCTCAAAACCTCATTTTGATCCGAAACCACTCAATTCACGCCCGTTTTACACCAAATTTTACAAATAAGACAAGTAATATATAATAAACCTGTTCCGGGCTCCGGAACCATAATACGAACCCGGTAACACGGTTTTTCACATAATTATTCATTTTTTTCAAAATCCTTTATTATTTTCAGAAAATAATTTCTTCTAAAAATTCATTTCTCTNAATCACGGGTCCAGGTCCGTTTACCAGAAAAGTTGACCAAAGTCAACTATATTCATTTATTAATTATCAAAACTCATTTTCATCAAATTTTCACATAATAGCTTCCCGGCTACACGCCCGGGCTGCGCACGCATATCGAGTCGAGGTGAGACTAACGGAGGCTCTCAGAGCCTCGGAACACAGATATAACTTAAATTACATAAGATGACCTTTTGGGTCATCACAACCTCCTTCTACTACCTGAAGATGTTTGGCTTCCACTTCAGCTACAATTGATTTTTGTAGCTCATCCTCATGAGATGTCTTAATTCTTTTTCTCGATCTTTTGGAAGGAGATTTATCTCTTCCTCTTCCACCAGTCTTTGACACACGTCCCTTTGCCATTTTATCTGCATACACAAACATGTAACGACTATCAATAAAATAAACAAATAATTTTTTCCTAACACATAAAAATAAAACTATAAATATTCAAGTATTCTTTGGTGAAACATTTCAGTGAGATGTTTGAAGCCTCATATAAGATGTTTGAAACATCTCGAACGGTGCTGCATTGAATGGTTATATAAGATTGAGCTTAAGAGGTAAAATCAATGAGATATTTTGAACATCTTACTAAGATATTTCAAACATCTCTAACGGTGCTGCATTGAATGGTCATACAAGATTGAACTTAAGAGGTAAAATCAATTTCTGCCATCTACAAATGCTAAGCAATATATAGTAATTTGAGTTTCTAGCTAGTTAGATGGAGTTTGAAAGCAAGCTAGCAATGTCCATATAATAGTTCTCCAAACTTCTTTATCTATACGTCTCTATCAATGATTTTCTTAATCGCTATAATAATAAATCATATCATTGTGATAATTAAGTATCTTTTGGTGAAATATCTCATGGATTGTTAAACATCCTTACAAATATTTCAAACATCTTATATGAAACTTCAAACATCTTAATGAGATATTTCAAATACTCGGCTCAAAATATCATTAACCAAACCCAGATACATTGCAATAACTTCACAACATACAACAATAACAATAATATTAACAACACGAATATTTAACAATATCTTAAGATGTTTCAAACACTCCACTGACATGTTCGAACATCTGGGCAAAAAAGCGTTCTACAAACCAAAATAGAGCAGTATTGTTGTTTGAACATCACAACAACTAATTTATGGGCATGTGGAACAACCACATCAACGACTACAATTAAGCAACATAAAAATACCAAAATTTCGGTCAAAAATGTCAACTACACAACAACTCTAGAATTTAGGCACAAAAATTATACAACAACAAGAAGATACAAAAACACCCAAAATAAAAATAAAAATAATTTAGGTTTGAAATAGCAAGATATGGTAGAAAATAGGAAAAAAGCTTACCTTGATGATGGAATCTCAATTTCAAAGTAAAATTGATCGGAATAGAGCAGATCATTGAAGCCTTGTAATACTCTTGAGTTTGGAGATTGAAATTGTGAAAAAAGTTAGAAAGATTTTGGGAAAAATCGTGCCTGGTTCTGAAAAGGGAAGAAAGAGAAAGTTGGAAANTTTTTTTTAAATTTTTTTTTTTTTTAAAAACTAGGAATTTAAAAATTTTTTTTTTTTTTTTTTTTTTTTTTTTTTTTGTATTTTAAATTTTACCCCAATTTATTTTTATTTTTAATTTGACCAAGACCACCCCTAATCATTGTTAATTAGTCAGCCTTTTGTTAATAAAAAAGGGTGTCCCAAATAATTACACAACACTTGAAATGTTTTTTTTAACACATTTTTTCGGGGATTCTATTCTTACTAAACATATATAGACATATGAGAAACTTTTAACTTTAGTTCTAGTAAGTTGATTGAAATGGATTTGTATCTCATTAAAAAAGTAACGGAAAAATTGAAAAAATCAACAAAATCGAAACAAAAATCGACTTTATTTGATTTGATTTCTTTTTAAATAAAAAAAACTAACCAAATCGAATACTTAATACCCCTTGATCTATGTATTCTAGAGAATTTATATTTTCCGTCTTGTTCTTTAAGATTTAATGAGAGTGAGATAATCAGTGGGAATGAAGTCTAATTTTTACGAAAAGCAAAACCTGCATTATTAATAGCAGTTGAAGTTCTCCTTCGACAAATGCTATCAACATATTTGAGAATTTACTTTATACACAGATTATATATAAATATTTTAATATTAGCTACGCATTTTTATATGTAGTAATAAAAGATTAATTATTATCTTTATTAGGTTATCAATATATACTTATCTATAATTAGTAATTTGATTGTGTAAATATTTTTAACATTGTAAATACATAAAATTTAAATTCAAGAAGGAAAACTCAATATCTTACCTTCGGTAATTCCAGAATTGTACAACAATTATATAAGAATGGAGGTGAGTTTAAGATTTTATGTTGATCCATTAACAAAATTATTTTTTCTTCTTATTTGATGAGCTAAACATGTAGCTTAGATGTGCAGGGTACATCAGTAGAACTCTATTCTTCCCTATGATAAAAAAAAAAAAAAAAAGTAGTTAGTTTTTTCCAACTCTTGAAGAAAAAAGTTCAAATTCAGAAGCGGAAGTCTCAATCTGGGGAAGTGCATGTAGGAAAAAATCAAACCAGATTTACAACTGGTGATTAAATCACCACAATTTTAAAAGTAATCAAAATTTAGCCACTTTAACAAAAATATCCGTAAGAGTCGGAAAACATTCCAGCATAGCATAATATGCTGGAGTTCGAATCTTTTACATATGAGATTCCAGCATAATGTGCTGGAATTTCATAATGTGTTTGAGTTCCAATATAATATGCTGGAAGTTTGTACGCATGAGTTCTATAATCTAGCACATTATGTTGGAACTTTCAGTGTGCTGAATTTCTAGTTTAATATGCTGAAAGTTTATATGTATGGACTCCATAATCCAGCATATAATGCTAAAACTTTTTGTGCTTAAGCAAAATAGTGGCTAATTATTAATAAATTTATACATATTGACTATTTTTTAATTATCAGTCCAAAAACTAGCTAGCCGTGCTATTTTCACAGTGCATGTTCGTCCAAGTAATGATTGGGGTCCATATGAGAAAGATGGGTTGTACTAAACTACGAACGGCCCAATTCCTGCTACTTGTTTGGTAAAACTTTCATGGGGCGGCCTACTTAAAAGTTACTGTTTAACCAAAAGGAATTTTTACATTCCTATACACTATATGAAACTATATTACCCTCTCTATTCAAGTTTTACTATATTATATTTTATATACCTAATTATCATTTATATACATTTTAAGGGAATCAATGATAATAATTAGTTTCCTAAAATAAGTCTAACGTATCTTCCACTCCCCCCACGTTTCTCTCTCTACATCCCACCCCCTCCTACGTATCTTGCACTCACCCACGATTCTACCATTGACAACTATTAAAAAACTTTGAAGCTTTGAATTTGAATTTGGGTTTAAAAAAATATTATTTGTTTGAATTGGGTGTTGTTACAAAGAATTAGGAATTCTCTCTACGTCTCTCTCTATCTCTCAATCCCTAATTTCAGTAATGTAAAGCAAAGGAAAAGAGAGCAGCAATTCCACCATTGACAACCATTAAAAAACTTTGAAGCTTTGAAGCTTTGAATTCGAATTTGGGTTTACAAAAATCATTATTTGTTTAGATTGGGTGTTGTTGCAAACAATTGGGAATATGGTTTGGAGTTTATATCTCAATTTTGAGGGTGATTTTGGTGAAGATTAGACTTGATTTTAGCCGAATTTTAGAGAAACTCGAAGAAGAAGAAGAAGAAAACATGATATTCATTACATTTACAAAATTGTAGAAAACTTATATTCTGTTGTATTTTTTTTTTTTTAGTTATTGTATGAAAGTTGAACTGCAATTGTATACAACTGAGTAGAAATAATGTATGAATATTGTAGATAAGTTGTATAATATATAATTAGTTGTATGAAATTTATTTTTAGTATGTATAAATCAAAATATACAAAAGACGTTTTGTATAAATTCTGTATAAATTTTGTATTTAAGTTGTATGTTATTGTAGTTGTATTTAACTGGGTAGAAATAATGTGTGAAAGTTATAGATAAATTGTATAATATATAATTAGTTGTATGAAGTTTGTTTTTACTATATATAAATCAGATACAAAATATACAAAAGACATATTATATAAAATTTATATTTAAGTGATATGATATTGTAGTTGTTTACAACTAATACCAATAATGTGTGAAAAATTATTGGAAAACACTACGGAACCAAGAATATTCTTGGAAAACCAAGTTCAATGTTAGTTTCATTTTTCTCGAATATCTTCTATTTCTGATCCTACATTTATTAAGAGAAAGTCATGTACCACTCTGATTATAGTGATGTAAAATTTCTCATACCCATATACTCTTCTAAGCTCATTTTCTTACTTTTTTGTTTTGATTTTTTTTGATTTTTTTCTAAATTGTTATTCTATTCTTTTTTACTCAATTACACACATATAGGAGACATGTGATGTGATCTTTGAAAAGATCAAACCATGACGCGGACCGTACAATAGCCTTAAGCTTTTGGGGATCAATTTTGGTTCCTGATGGCTCCCTTTTATTATTATTTTTTTCTACTAATAGATTCGTTTTATATTTCGATATTTTATATTTGAATTACTCTCACATTTGAGGTAGACGGAATGAGTAGTGATCGGTAAAGAAGGATGGAGTGGAAAAGGATGCGATTATGAGAAGTTATTGGAGTGGGAGGTGTCTGAAAGGTATAGTCATATTTAGTTTTTCAGTTTTGCTACTTCTTAATTTGTTTCAAATCAACGTGGATGATTGAAGGCACCGCCGATGAGAAAAATAAGGAAAGAGACGAAGAGAAAAAAAGAAAAAAAGGTATAACTAAATCTCTTGATTGAAGACACAAATAATGGATTTGAGAGTCTTTTAAGGTGGATTGTATATATTTTGTAAACAAAACTTGCTTATGCCAGGAAATTAACTAAACATGGACATTAAGGATAATAAAGTTTCAAATAGTGTATAGGAATAAAAAATCCTAACCAAAAACAAGTTTTTTTGATCTTCTAAGAAGTTCCTCCTATTCACCATTAGCTTGGCGGAACAACGAACTTGAATACTGAATAACACTAGGATTTGGCTGACATTCAAACCTAAAACAATTCATGACAAATAATACCTAAAATGTAATAAATTGCTACGAAATTGTGATGTTGTGGTACTCTAAATTTAGTACTAGTATGGCCCTTGAACAATATAAAGAAGCAGAGAATGCTTCTAAGCTAGGAATTATGCACGTATTGCTTTATTTGACAATTAGCTGAAAGTTGGATATGCTTATTCAATAAGTATGAACTAAGGCGCCAGATAGTATTAGGTGTGTGGACAAGGTCCCACTTTGACAATAGGTAAGGAAAAAGAGCTACATATAAAGTATAGAAATACTCTTAATGGTATGGCCTTGCGATAGTTTAGCCCAAAGTGAATAATGTCACACTATATTAGGAGTATCATTAGGCTAGTTTAGCCCAACAATTACAAATAAACAAACACTATTGTTAAATTTGAAGAATGTTTGGACAAATAAATAGATTAACAAATTAAATTTGTTGTAGTTCTGTGTTTGATCTCCGTTAAACGATAGGAGATGCTACACAAAGTTGGACATTAGAACACTTGTGTTGTTGGCTTGTTTTCAAATGTGAACTAATCAGAAGGAAGTAAAGATATTTGAGCTTTTGCAAAGTATTCGTGCAACGGAAAAGTGTTATATGAACCAACAAGGTGATGGAATGGATGAGATCCTCCAATTTAACTAGATGTCTCTATTCGAGCGATGAAAATAGAAAAACTCTTAATAAGGGGCGCTTATCATTTAATAGTCCCGACACAGTGTGAATCCATATTAGTACGTAATTTGGCCAATGATCTTTTTTCTATTTTGAGTGACTCCATACTTCTAAATCTATTAGTTAATTTATACATTTAGCTTTCAAGTTGATTGTCTCAAACTCAAATTCTATCTCTTCTTTCTATCATCTCCATCTTAACTTTTAAAATGCATCCGCCAAATGAGTTGTCTTCAGCTTTGTATGGGTCGAAATCTGACCATGCGATAATGGCCTAGAAGAGGATGGCAATGAAGCAATTAAGACATGATTATACACACAAGACGCCGCGATGATGAGCGTCATGACCACGGACAAAGTCAGGTTAGCGGACAGCACTCATAGCGTACCGCAAGCTACGGTACTTAAGGAGGTTGACTTGAAGCATTCAGGAAGAACTATAATACGCCGGTCAAGGAACGCTGCATAATGGGCAGTGCATAATGTATATATATAGAAGAAAACAAGGCGGATAAGGGGGGCTCTCTCTCTTTCTCTCCACTTCCTGTCTCCCACGGACATGGGATACATGATACATCATGGATGATAAGGCCTAAAGGGCTTATGATAACTTCTCTTTGTAATAAAAGTGATGGAATCAGACAAAATGATAACCGCTGATAGTGATCCTTTTTCCCCTTCTTATATGTTTCATATTTTATAGTAATAACCCGATGAATGTGAATTTCCCAAGTATGTTTATAAACCTTTACAATCGCAATAAGATCGTAAGTTTAGTTCCACCTAGTCTCCTTTATTTAAGATCCTTCGATCTAGCGTCAATTAACTCTGGCTAAGATTTACTCTCTTCTTCCTCAACCTAATATTTTTTAATAAGATTGTTTTGTGCCTATTGGTCAAACAATTTGGCGTCGTCTGTGGGGATTTCCTAGCCAAAGCCTTAGTTCTCGCTAGATCCGTCAAACCAACCAAAAAAGAAGGCATCACGCAAAACCAGAAGCGTACCACGAGCGTGAACCATCGCAGTAAGGCAGTAGCTTGTGTACCAAGCATTCTCGTGAAGATATTCCCAGGTCAGTACCCCACGCATAGTAATATCGTTTTACGGGGCAATGCTTGTCGTATGACCTACTATAAAAGTGCTCATCATTTTCACGCCTAGGATGCGGCCTATATCACTGCCCATTTGGCTCGTCCAAGACTGAGACAAACTGGAATACAAACTCGAGGCATAATGGCGAAACATCCACCCACGAAATACCCAAACCAGTGGCAGAAAGGCGGGATATGAAGCTAACATCGAGTTCAAAATGTATGACCAGTAAAGGAAACACGATAACCCCGTCACCCACCAGCCAGCTTGCCAAGCCCAGGTAATAAATGTTCCTTATGTACCCTCAACTTGCCCTCCCTTTTACAGGTGCGAAATAAAAAGCAAGGATGTTCACTAATGCATGCAGGTAGGAAAATAGACGAAGGGACTAGCCAATGCCGCCCCCAATGCTCCTATAATTCTTCGCAGCATCAGCAAGAGAACAGAGGAAAATAGATACCGTGACTTTGGCATAAATAAGGGATGAACAGTTCAGAACGAACTGGCGACAACAAGAAACAACCTCCATAAAGAATTGTATGGCATTAGGGTTTGCCCATATATTCGCCACTGGTGTGCAACACCAACCCGCGTAGAAATATACGCCACCACATGCGAGCTTATGAGTACCAAATTCATCGCCCATCCCATCGACGGCCTCTCCAGGACACACAGTGAAGGGGCTACACGGGCTAGGACTCACCCCGGCGAGCGAATAAACCAACACATGAAATTTTCGATGGAAGGCAGAGAAGTCCCACCGTCTTCCGCCACTCCGCAAATCACCAAAGTTAAACTCGACCTCGCTCGAGTCGCCAAAGTTAAACTCGAACTCGCTCGAGTCACCAAAGTTAAACTCGACCACACTCGAGTCGCCAAGGTTAAACTTGACTTCGCTCTAGTCGCCAAATTTAAACTTGACCCCGCTCGAGTCGCCAAAGCCAAACTCGACCTCGCTCGAGTCGCCAAAATAGAAGTCGACCGCTCTCACCTATAAAACATTCGACTCTGCTCGAAATTCAAGTTTGTGATTCATCGCCCCGCCTATTGAATGCTCTAGGCAGAACGATGAAGGGACTATATACACGGATAATTCCTTGAAATTATGCGTTAAATGAGCATGTAACATTCGCCAAATAATATGAACGAACATAGCAACATACAACACTTTTCTCATAACCCCAAGTCATTCTATATTTTCTTATTCGACCGAGGTCGAATAATTTACATTCGACCTCGCCCGAATACTTTACATTCGACCTCGCTCGAATAATTTATATTCGACCTCGCTTGAATACTTTACATTCGACCTCGCTCGAAGAATTTATATTCGACCTTGCTCGAATACTTTACATTCGACCTCGCTCGAAGATATATTCGACCTCGCTCGAAGAATTCACATTTGACCTCGCTGGAATAATTTACATTTGACCTCGCTCGAATACTTTACATTCGATCTCGCTCGAATAATTTAGATTCGACCTCGCTCGAAGAATTTACATTCGACCTCGCTCGAATACCTTACATTCGATCTCGCTCACATACCTTACATTCCACCTCATTCGAATACTTTACATTCGACCTCGCTCGAATAATTTATATTTGACCTCGCTCGAAGAATTTACATTCGACCTCGCTCGAATAATTTATATTCGACCTCGCTCGAATAATATACATTCGACCCCGCTCGAGTCAAATTAACTTGAATCCCTCCAAAATTAAAATCTATTCGACCGTGTTCGAATAAAGTCCTGCTCAAGGAAAGCAAACAGAAATCACACCAAATTTCCCGAATAAAAATAGGGACTTATCGCAAAAGGGTCCAAAATACTTAAACAAGGACTTATCACAAAGGGGTCTGAAATACTTAACACCAAAATAGAAGGAAAGAAAGAAGAGCCAGAGACATTCAACCCAAGACAAAGTGAATTTAATTCAAGAATTTACATACAGGGGGCCCAAACACGCCCCCCCAAAAAAGCAAGTACAACGACAAGCGACACCAAAGAAAAGAACAAAACAAAAAATAAAAAGGGAAACAAGTACGAAAAACCGCATATCTCACTCTACCGCATCTACTCCATCCCCATCAGCACTTCCACCATCAGAGAGCCCATCTTCATTTTCGGAGCCACCATCGATCTCCAACATCGCGGGGTCATAACCACAAGCGAGCCGAGCCTCACGCACCTTCACGCGAGCATCCTATAAAACAGCCTCAGGTACACGCCTCGACATCCACATATCCTTTTAAATGTCTCGATGGTCCTCGACATGAACCCACATCTCATATAAGTAAAGAGGAACGGTAGCAGGGGCAACTTCTTGAGAAGTCTGAGCCAACAGCTGGGCTTTCTCCGCCTCTAAGGCTGCCACTTTGTCACCCAAGCTCGAGGCATCTCGCTCGAGCTCACATATCCGCTCTTCGAACTTTGCCTCCGTCATAGCGGTTGTCCCCCTCTCGGCCTCTCGCTTAGATCTGAGGATGCTCACTATGTCTTCCATTGCCTCCACCCACGCCACAGCCGCAATACGGGTGCTCTCAGCTGTTACACCCCATGTTTTCGTACGTGAGAGTACATCGTAAGTCAATTGATGTAAGCTCAGAAATAAGATTCTATTTGATGGAATATCAAGTAAGTTAATCATGTTACGTTATAGGTTAAAAATATTTAATATCATGAATAACGAGTACCAAGAGGGTTGGAAAGCTTAGAAGCTAAACCAATTGAAGAAAATATGTTTCGTCGAAAGTCGACGAGTTGGGAATGTTATAACATGAACTTTAGGGTGATACTATGGTTCATTACATGATAAGGAGGTTATGCTATGAGTTAATTTTTATCGTATGATAGTTGTGTTCTACGTTTTGAAGTCAAGCAAGTTGTGGAACAAAAGTTGGCAAAGGTCTTCACAAGTTACATTCATAATGTGTTGAAAATTAGGTCAAATGTAACTGCTATTTTCTCCCAATATACTTGGAATTAGGGGATGATCTACCTACCAAATTGAATATCTATGGGTCTAGATTCCAACGCATTAAACCGTTCGTCTATACGAGGTCGGAGTAGAGATATATTCGTGTTTTAGCGAGACTGCGCCAAGTAGCTCTCTATGGGACCCACATAGGCGGTTTAGATATGTTGATATACATAAGACGCCTCAACCCCCGTTTTAACTCGTTTAGTTTCAGTATATTCAGACCCTATACACCTTAAAACACTCTCTCAAGGTTCTCTCATGATCCAAGACCCAAACAAAGGGCAAACAACACAAATCAAGTGTCGGGAATCCCGTCGCGCTAGTAAGTTTCTTGTTCTTCTTGTTGTTGCTGATTTTTGGGTGGTTCCAGCTCGTGTGGGATGTTGTTTTAAGTGGTTTATGTTCTTTAAAATACTCTTATATGGTTTTAATATCAAACCTAGGTTATTTAAAGTCTTGCAAATGGATTACACCATATTTCAACATCAAAAGTTAGTTCTAGTGAAGAATAACACCTCTTTGAGGTTGTGTTGTCATCGAGGATAGTTGTGGGCTGTGTTTTTCTGAAATTTAAAGTTTTTGCTACTGGTTAAGATGAGTATAACAGCCTACTAATTGTGCTTAAGCTTGCTCGTATGTTGGTTAAGTTGTTAGGATAATAAACTACACGATAATACTAGGATGAGCTTATGTCACTTCTATGGTGCTGTTTTTCCATTGAGGGTTGTTGTAAGCTAAATATAACTTGGATTCCAACTTGAAGCTACTTTAGGAGGTGTGTGTATTGTGTTCTTGCAGGTGCTTAAGGTTGTATTGATGTATTTTAAGTTAAATGGTTGGACTAGACATGAACTAGTGAATAAAGTTGCCAATTGAAGAAATGTGGAGTTGTGGATTGTTTCCTTTGATATAAATATACGGTATAAGGATGAAAATTATTGATGAATTACTTCATTATCATATTAATGATGATTTTAAGTTAATGTATGAAGTCTATAAGGTGTGATATGGGTTATACGGATTCCAATCGAGCT
>ML269981.1:0-17555 GCA_005239495.1 Nicotiana undulata | reverse complement strand
CATTGCTAGCATTTGGTTGGGTATGTCATGCATTTGTATCAATATATATGTATTCACGACATAAGATTACAGGAGCATACCATGCATATTTGATTACTATGAGGTCGGATGTCGGCCATGGAGGTTATCAGAGTTTCAGTGTCAGGTGGTATCTCTATTACCCTTTTTACATCAGCTATGTATGATTCTACTTTCTGCCTTACATACCAGTACATTTTTATTCGTACTGATGTCCCGTTGCTTGGGGACACTGCATTTTTGTTTCGTGCGTGCAGGTCCAGGTAGGGACTCTGATCGACCCCTCTGCTAGGATTTTAANGGGTGTAGTCGGGGCCTTGTCCCAACAACGCTTATGACACTCTTAGAGGCTATTGTGGACACATATTCTGGGTTTCTTTTTGCAGTTTTCAGTCTCTAGCCCATAGGCTTGGCATGTATATATAAGTGTGTAGGAATGTATGTCTTCAGTCGCAGCCTCGTCGTCCAGCTAGTACTTTATAATTTTTCCTTGTCTACCTTTTTTTATATGGCTTATTGTTATTCAGGTCATGACTTTAACGGTCCAGGCTTAGTATTTCAGATGTTGTGCTGCTCGATTTGTTGGGCCCCCAGTTTAGTTAGCTAGTATGTTTAGTGGCTAACTCGATTGAATACAATATCGAGTGCCAGTCGTGCCTCCCCTAGTTTGGGGCGTGACAATTTCGTCTTTCATTTGCTTAATCTAACGTCATTAACCTTGTATTGAATTAGTCCACATATCCTTAAAATCACATATAAATTCAATCGTTATATGTTTTTTAGGGTAAACAGTTTGGTGCCCACCGTGGGGATCGAACCAACGACCACAAGGTTGAGGTATGGCACGTTCACTGCATTCATTTTTGCCCGGTCCTCCTCGATCATCAGGATCGAAGTAGCTAGCTATCCCCACAGAAGCGGACAGAACCAGGGCATCCGAGACGGTCAGTATGATCGATCTCTTACGACAGGGGTCCACACTCGAAGCTAGGAACCGATTGACCAATTTCGGGCTCGAGCTCGGCCCGCCAGCTTCCGAGGAAGTGTCTTTTTCATAACTTCCAGGTTGCCTAGCCCGAAGAGTCCTCCAAAGCGGACGAGTCCACACCAACGAAAAAAGAGTGAAGGGGATCTTCCGCACCCTGGTCCCCCTTGTTGGATTTCTCCTTTCTCGCTTGGGCCTCCTCGAGCATAGACTAAGTATAGGAGGTCATCCCCGAGATCTCAATTACGTCGGGCGCTTCCTTTGGAGCAGATCGACATCCTGGGAAGCTTCACCCCGGATATCCACATCGATGTTTTGAGTTTGAGGGGGGTCGATCTCACGAGTCTCCTCTTCGAATGCATCCCAGTCCCCGGGATAAGTCGTCCTATGGGTTACAGACATAAATTCATACTCCAGCTCATCCTTAAGGTGGAGGAGGAAAACGAAGGCTGGCACCCGCGAACTGGGGCCCCTTCTAGGCTTGCGGAGCACCCGCTTCTTTGGTTTATTCACATCAGAGCCCAGGGAGCCCGAGGGTTATCTTTTCCACTTGTTTTTTCCCTCTGTGGTAGCAACGGAGGAATCAACAGACGTGGGCACTTCTCCATCCCCTTCCGAAGGCCTAAGTTCGGTGGTCTTAGGAAAACCTACAACAATAAAGAGGGAAGAGGAAAGTATAATTAAAGGTGAAAAC
The DNA here is from genome assembly GCA_005239495.1 of Nicotiana undulata. NCBI lineage: Eukaryota > Viridiplantae > Streptophyta > Magnoliopsida > Solanales > Solanaceae > Nicotiana > Nicotiana undulata. The sequence goes on along the minus strand of ML269981.1, from coordinate 15,858 downwards.
ATAGTGTTGGCTACTGGAAAAGAGGCATTACCATGAGAAGGGCCCTCTCATCGGCCATTCAAAAGTCCGTGCCATGTGTTCCTCGAAGTACGACATCTGAGTACAGATGACTCGATCTAATCCTTTAATCGGGGGACTGCATACGGAACTCCCGGGTGACAATTGTACAGCCACAAGAATGAATAAGAAGATAAAAATGAAAGAAAATGTATTTTTTATGTTGAAAGAGGGAGTTGCACTTACGAGACGAATTCCATTTCTTGGGGAATGTCATGTATTCCGGGGGGGATCAAATCCCCGGCCTTTACTCGGACAAAGCATCCCTACCAGCCCAGGTCTTGGTCTTCGTCGATACTGGAGAAGGAAGCCTTGCTGGCCCGGCGGGTAAGCTTGATCAGTCCCCCTCAGAACATTCAGGGACTGTATAATCGTAGTAGATGGCCGATCGTGAACCAACGAGATTCATTCTTATTCACGAAGTAGCGAAGGAGGGTCACGATCCTCTACAACGATGGGTGGATTTTCCCGAGGCACACCTCGTACTTCTTGCAAAAGTCTAGAACGATCAGGTCTATCAGGCCCTGTGTGAAGGGGTAAGGGTAAACACTTAAGTACCCCTCCACGTAGGTAGTGACAACGTCCTTGGGACCGAGGACTACTACGTTCTTTCCTTCCCAATTGCAGTACTTACGAGCTGTAGTAAGAACATCTTCTGTCACAGAATATATGTACCACGAGACTCCTTCACCCTGGTCCTATTTGCGCGAGGGTTTCTCGACTTTAAAGTTGTCCGCAATGGAGTAGCCCCCAGGAATGAACGCCGACAAGGGAGGCTCAACAGCCGGTTCGTTAGCAGTGACAATGGGGGAAGCCATTTCGAGGGCAACTACCTCAGGGGAAATCGCTACAATACCAGTGGTCGGTTGAGAAGACGAAGAGGCAACTTGTTGAGGAACCTTTTTCAATGTTTTGGACATTGTCATCTGGGGGCGTGTTTGAAAATCTGAGGAAAGAACTTAAAGTTTTGGAAAAAGGGTTTTGGAGATGAAGAACGGAGTATGAAGATTTGAAGAAAATTTGGGTAGAAATCTGGAGATTGCTATGGAAATTGAAGAACAATGATGAAGATATGAATATTCAAAGAAGGTTTGATGATGGTTGAAAGGCTCGACGTTAGTGATTTGGTCTAAAGGTAGAAAGGGGACGAAAGGAGGAAGCTTTTATGGGGAAACAACCGACATTTTGCATTCGGAGGCAACCTGCCGGTGAGTGACACGTGTTCGAAGTCTGAACGACACGATTGATGGGACGTTTCGGCTCCCTCGTCGTAACGTACGAGGGAAGGAACCGGAGTCATCTGTCATTTCCCATCGTTTTGGCAAGCCTACTCTCTAAGAAACGGGGGGACTATTTGTATACGGGTAAAACAAGGTCCACTGAACACCTTGATTTCACGATAAGTCAAACAGAGCAGGAACATGACCATAATGAATCGGAGTCAGGGCGAGGAGCCCCTCATATCGGGGCTCGGGCAAAACACCTGTCGTCGGGGATATCGGGACCATGTCCTCCGACTCCGGTTCGAGGATCAAGACTTCGGAGAGCATTACCAAACAGCTGCACACGACTAACAAAGGGGAGTGATGCTCGTGCCCAGCCGGATATCATGGCGTGAATCTCGGCCCATATCGGCAGAAAATCAGGGATTAGCGAAACAAAAGATATTTACCTTTCTTAGAATTGTACTTAGGGTAAAACTCCCCTACTATATAAAAGGAAAGCTTATTATTCATGGGACACATTGTAACTCGCATATCAAGGTAATTTATTTCAATTCTCTTTGTTGTTCAAAGTTCTTACTTTTGTTCTTAAGTTATTCATAAGTACAAGTTCTGAATCGAGGGAAAGTTCCTCATCGAGCCATCAACCGAGCTCGGAATCACCCTTATCATTGGTTTGGCCATTTATTACGTCTTTCATTTGCTTAATCTAACGTCATTAATCACTTGTATTGAATTAGTTCACATATCCTTAAAACCGCATATAAATTCAATTGTTATCCGTTTTTTAGGGTAAACACATTTAAAAAATTATAAGCGTAATTTTTCATGATGCAAATTACGATTAATTTTTCATGAGATTTGATGTATCTCCCAAAAAATAAAGATATAGAAGGTTTGAAGATTGAAAAAAATATATGAAAGTGACTTAATGAATACTTAAAGAAAAAGTCGAAAAAAGACGTGTTGCTAAAAACTTTCGAACGTAAAATCATGTCCATTGGCACCATATATATGTGGAAAATCGCTGAGATAGGCATGGACCCAAATGCTTGCACGCAAGGTTACAAGAAAATTGACAGTTTCTCTATGTCCGTACATCAATTCTTATTTAATTGCCAGACTTGGTGCGAAACCAAAATATGCCACCTTTCCTTGACCCAAAATTATAGAGGCAGTTCATTCAATATTCGAAAATGAAAAATACTCTCCTTCAAAAATGGTTTTGAAATGCAATTTGTTCTACTTTAAGTTAGATTATATACAAGTTACTTCGTTTTAAAAGTAAAAATATTCATACTCCTGGTGGTCCCAAATATTAGTAGTAGGTTTTGTAAATTATTTATTTCAAAATACTTGAGGTTTTAAAAAATAAGAAATCATTTGTTATTTTTACTAATATATTCTTGCTTTTAGTTTTTTAAGTAGAGGAGTAGTAATCAAGTGAAATGCTTAAAGAAGAAATAAAGAGTAAAAAATACTCTTATGATAAAGGTTACCAAATATATTTTTGAAAGGATGTCACTACTAAAAATCCGGGAAAAAGCGACCACCAAAAGCGACCAAAGTTGGTCGCTAAACAGTGAAAAAGCGACCAAAATGCATCCAACCTGGCTTGGTCGCTATTTTGTTGGTCCCTTTACCTTAGAGACCAAAGTTGGTTGCTAATTAGCGACTAACTTTGGTCTCTAAGGTAAAAGGACCAAATATTCCGGGTATACAATATAGCGACCAACTTTGGTCGCTTTAATATTTTAATAATATAAATTTAGCGACCAAAGTTGGTCTCTATATTTAAATTACTTATTTATTTATTTATTATTATTCAAAATATAGCGACTAACTTTGGTCTATAAACCAAATATTTTATTTTAAAATCTGGAAAATAACGACCAAAGTTGGTCGCTTTTTTTAAAAAAAATTATTTTTTTTTAAATATAAGCGACCACAATTGGTCGCTAATTTTAAATTATATTTATTTATATTTTATAATTTTATTTAAATAATAATATAATTATTAAAATTTTATATCTGGGTCCCAGATTAGCGACCAAAGTTGGTCTCTATTTGCTTCCCCTTTCATAAGCGACCAACTTTGGTCGCTAATTTTAAATTTTATTTATTTATATTTTATAAAAGAAATTAAATAATAATATAATTATTAAAATTTTATAACTGGGTCCGCTAACCAAAGTTGGTCGCTAATTTCAACATTTCCTTGACCATGCAAGTCTGATCAGTCTGATCAGTCCGGTCAATAGTCTGATCAGTCCGGTTAAATAACCTTGGTCGCTAATGTATTTACAATTATTTTCTCCAACCTTGGTCGCTTTTCTTGACAGACCAATTTTGGTCGCAAATTGTTGGTCGGTTTTGTAAAAAGATATAAAAAGACATATAACATGAACAAGAGGTAGTACTTTCATAAATCGAATCGGAATTACTATAACTTGCAAGTTTTTCTTATTTAACTTGGAAAGAACAGAATAATAGGTTAATTAAGACTCTTGGTCGAAGTTAAAACTATTCGAAAACCTAATTGAAAGGCCATTTCGAGATAGAGAGGTAATAGGATAAAATCAAAAGAAAAAATAGCTTAGAATTAAAGCACCTAATTTGGCTGTGCAGTGGAATCGTGGTGTGGACAATCAAAGTGGGAAAGCATAAGAAGTTAGAGAATCAGATGTCATAATCAAAATTGCCCTATTCGACGATATATTGACTAGGTAGATGTAGTATTACAAGATTCTTATGCATTATCCATGCCGTTTTCCCAATATTCCTAGGTTTTTTCCTTCTTCTAATTAGTAGTAGTTCGTTCTTCCCATTGTCATTCATGACGTTTTGATTTTAATTTTAAAAAGATAGAAAAGATGATGCCTTAAAGATTAGAAACGAAATATGAGTGTTCATTTTAAGAATAATTACTGTCCATGTACAACGATAATTACTTAGCCGCAATTTCAAATAAGTTGAATTTTATTTACTGTTCTTGTAAAATAGAAAATTCCGTCTTGCTATTCACATCGTAATTGCGTTTTCAATATGTTATCGAGGGAAAATGTTCTTGTGAAGCTTTTAAGGGGTGCAAAATGACTATTTTTACATAATCGAAAACAAACAAAAAAAGAAAAAGAAAAAGAAAAAACAATTCGGCCAGACGCTGGATGCTATGATTTGAAGGATGTATTTTCCTTAGTTACTTCCATTAGAGTACAAGATAATGTAAAATACTAGCATGCAGTCATTTTCATTGAACTTAAGAATAACTAGGAATACAATAAATATATATGCATCGGCATAGGGATTTTAAGTTTGAGTTTTGGTCCCAAGTCCCAAGAAAACTACTCACTTTGTGGTCCAAGTCCAACATAGGGTTTTAGTAATAATGCAAAACTGGAAAAACAACAAAGGTCCAAAGAAATATGAAACAAGTTTTCAATGAAGTTCATGCTTTAAATTTACGACTTACCTTTTAAGCAATTAACATATTCGTGGGAAGAAAAACATCATATACCGTTGATACAAGACAAAAAAAGAAAAAGGTTTTCTAACGAAACAAAGAGAGTTGTAAATTAGGCTCATGAAAATAAGGAAAATTACCTGTCTAATATAATTTCAATTTCTTTAAAATATTAATATGTACTTCCTCCGTTCACTTTTATTTGTCCACCATATTAAAAATATATTTTCCCTTTTACTTGTCCACTATACTAAATTAAGAGAATTAAAGACAATCTTTTTTCATTTTTGCCCTTATCATTAACTACTCATTCCCCAAAACTTCTTGAAATCCTATCATTATTACGGGTAAAATTATAAAATTCATTTATTGTTTTTTAAGGAGCGTGAAAATTCAAAATGAATAACTAAAAGTGAACGAAGGGAGTAATAGTTTAGTCAGGGGCGGCCCAAGGGTCAAGCCACCAAAGCAAAGGCTTTAGGCTCCCAAAATTTAAGGGTCCCAAATTTTTCTTTTTGTTTTCTACTCATAATTGTATTGAGATCCCGACTAATCTGGATTCGTACAACGTAAGGCCTAGCAAAAGAGAGACACATTTTATCAGGATTTTTTTAAACCACGGGACTCGAACCCGATATATCTAATTAAGGTAAATTGGATCTACATATATTAGGCATGTTAAAATAAAAAAATAAAATATTTTATAAAAAGTAAAGATATATTGATGTAACCGTTTGAGCAAAAATTGAAGAAAAAGAATCAGTCCCCCTAAACCCTTGTCGCGAATATAAAACTTTCATTATTTAAATTTCACAATTGACATCATTATTAATGAGGAACCTATATTATTATTCTCCTTTTACATTTCTCACTAAAAACATGTAATAAACTTTTAAAATTTGTTTTTTGGAATCTTCAATAGTCCAAGTCTTATTTGTTATCTTTCTCATCAGAAAATGTATACCACATTCTTATATTCTCTTTCTTGATTTCTGTAAAAAAAAGGCTTAAGCTCTCGATAAGTTATATTGCTCTTTGTAGAAAGAAAAGAGTTTTATTTTTTCTATTAAAAACAAGAGTTGAAGAGTACCGTTGAATAAAACTATATTGTGCATTCTTTTTTCCCCTCTCATGTTTCAAGTGTTTCAACAAGTATATTAGTATATCAAAAATTATTTCGATATCAAGTTATAAACTTCTTGAATTTGGTTCTATTATCTAAGATCAACAATATCTTAGGAAAGATTAAATTATTTATAAAAAAAAAGTATTAACAACTTAGCATCTTAAAAAACTAGAAAATAGACTGCAATTAAAAATATAGATGAATTTTTTTCCTTCTGAAAGGCCCAAAATTAAAAATTGGCTTCAGACCACCAATTTTCTTGAGCCGCCCCTGAGTTTAGTTTCTCAAAGGTGGACGAAACTTTGCTCATCAAGGTAGTGGCAAAGCCAGAAATATTTCCAAGGGTATTCAAACTTGAAAGAACTAATAAAAGTTTTTAATAAAAGATGTTCAATATATATTTTGTACCTAATCAGTATTTTATTTATATACATCAATTTCGTAATATTTCGACGAAGGGTGGTCAATTTATCAAAGGTGGCTTGCCCCTTTTCAAGGTGAAGTGTTTAACTAATTAACCTGTAAAAGAAGGAAACGAAGCACAACTACTCATTCTTCCATATCAATTAATAGTATAATAATAATATAAGTAATAAAAAAAATCTCAAACAATGAACAATAAATGATGCAACAAAATAATAATGACCCCACCCCCCATCCCTCGTGTATCTCTGGGTCCCTCCCGAAAAAACCTCAATAAATAACGACTTGTGGAGACCTCATGAGCACCAGATCATTGAGTGTGTCCTTCGAACTTCAAAAAAGAAGAAAATTTACAGCAATTCCTTTTTGATAATTCCAAGAGCAATTTCTAGCTATTTAGCTTTGTTCTCTTTCCCAATTTCTTCATTTCCTCATAGTGTCGACATGGTGTGCCCAAACAGCAATCCAGTAGTCCAACAAGTGTGTGAATTATATGAACAGATCTCGAGATTGGAGACCCTTAGCCCTTCCAAAGATGTCAACATACTGTTCACAAAGCTTGTCCACACGTGCATGCCTCCTAATCCCATTGATGTTTCAAAACTCTGTCAAAAAATTCAAGACATTAGGTCTCATCTCATTAAACTATGTGGTGAAGCTGAAGGTCTTTTAGAGAGTCACTATTCCAAGATTCTTGGCTCTTATGAAAACCCTCATCACCATCTTGACATTTTTCCATATTTTGACAATTACATCAAACTCAGCTTGCTTGAGTTCAACATCCTTACCAAGAATACTACAAAAACCCCAAACAAAATTGCATTTATTGGATCAGGCCCTCTCCCTCTCACTTCTCTTGTTTTGGCTACTAAACATCTTACATCAACATACTTTCACAACTATGATATTAGTTCTGAGGCTAATTCCTTGGCATCTCGTCTCGTGGCATCCGATCCTGACTTGTCTGATCGGATGACTTTTCACACGATGGATGTCATGGATGTAACGTGTGCCCTGAAGGACTACGATGTAGTCTTCTTGGCCGCGTTGGTTGGTATGGATAAGGAAGAGAAAGTTAAGTTTGTGGATCATTTGGCTAAGTATATGGCTCCAGGGGCAACCCTGATGCTCAGGAGTGCACATGGTGCGCGCGCTTTTCTGTATCCTGTTATTGATCCTCGTGATCTCAGAGGATTCGAGGTGCTATCGGTGTACCATCCAACGGATGAGGTGATTAATTCTGTGGTGATAGCTCGTAAGTTGCCATTGCCTTGTGTTCAACCACTTGATGGACTTGGATCCTATGTGTTACCTAGCAAATGTGCTTGTGCTGAGATTCATTCCTTCAATCCACTCAACAAGATGAACTTGATTGAGGAATTTGCATTGGAGGAGTAAAAATTATCTATTGGAAGAAATTGTATCTGCAGCTAGCATATGTTTTTAATTAATGGTTTGATGATCTATGAGTTGATTATATTATGTCCCCCAGCTCATAGAGTTTAATTAATCCCTATCATTTCTATTTTTAATTATGAGTACTTAATTTCTTGCATCTCTAACTGTATTGATCCGCTAGGAGATCATTGTGTCCCATTTGTGTGTCCCTTTGTGTCAGCTTCAAGAAGAATAAGGCATGACCCTTTTGTTTCATTTAGTAAAGGATATTATATTGTATCATCTTACGTTTATGTGTATGAATACAATCATAAGATGTTTTGTGCAAAATCTAGCCCTTTCCAAATCTTCTTCATTCCCTTCCCAATCTTGTTCTGCTCAATATAATTTTCATTTTTTCATTTATCATTTGAGGATCAGGAATGAGGAAGATAAATAATTGAACCCGCACCTATTATGTGGGAGACTCATTCACTGGCGGATCCGGAATTTCAAGAGGATGGGTGTTCTATTGTAAAGATGCAAATTTAGAATTTATATTTGACGAGTTTAACTTTAGTATCTACCATGTACCCACTACACTTTTGAAATTATAGGTACAAAATTATATTCTTTTTAAAATTATAGTGATTTTCACGTATATATCTATACTCCGTCCCGAAAACAAGACTGTCCAGAGTGGGATTTGAACCACCAACTTCACTCGTAGAGGTGCACCCAATGATTATTGCACCATAGGAGTCTTTGAGCATGGGTTCACGCTATTTAATTAAGTAATTTTTAAAAAATATAACATTATTATACATGGTTTAAGAAGAGAAGTATGGGTTCACTTGAATCCACACCCTAAGACTTAGATACGCCTCTGAATTCGTCTAGGTATTTGCTTCTAAGTAATTCATGTTTTTGATTCAGAATCCCCTACCCCCACCCCATCACCCTGGAAGAAAGAAAAAACAAAAGGTAATTAAACATATAAAAGGCAAGTGATATTCCCAATACTCACTTGTAAATTAGAACTACAAATTTTGAGCAAAATCTTTTTCATTCACTTTCTTTACCTAAATACGGAGTAATTTGCATTTTCTTTTTGTAATGGTGGTGTTACTTATAACGGTTTGTGCACCTTAATCATTCTATTGGGTATCTACTATCTACTACAAACACAAATATTGATCAACTTGGGAACCAAAATTTTGGCAAATGAGATTGTGAACCTCAATTGCCTAGTTGATATTCGATATCTTGCACTCATATTAACCGCGTTGAACATCTCATAACATTTGTCAAAAAACCGGCGTTACAACTAACAAGAGTTCGGTTGTAACGGCCAAAGAAAGTGAAACCTTGCACGGTTTTGATTTTATTAAATGATGTCAAGGAAGAAATTGAGAGAAAACGGCCAATTGAACTTACATTCTTGTACAGAAAAAGTTTCTAACTGTTACTACCAAAGTGATATCATGTCTTTTATCTTTTTCTTATTGCTTCCATTCTTTTTTCTTTCTGTTATTTTCAGATGTTGAATGGACAAAAGAATCTGATCACTTAAGATATCATGAGATGAGTGGAAGAGAAAGCTGAAGGGGCCATTTCAGGATAAAGAAAAAGATACTTAGTCAATAATAACAACACTACAATTATATCTTTCAACTCCATAAACTCCAGTCAATTCAAACAGTGCCTCCTGTTACATCTCTTGATTTTCTGTTTGTCTTGAGGTGATGAGAAATTTATTTAATTTTGTCAATATATTTGCCTTCGGTCACCTCATGGAAAAGTGATAAGTCCATATTTTTAGCTAAAAAATGTATTAAAAATTTATCAATCAGACATACCATATCCACAAATTGGCATGTCATTTAGCTATAGGCATATATCATTCAGTATGTCATGGGTATATATGCATAGATATTCCCTGCTCAATTATGTCTTGAAGGATGTAACATATATGTTTGACTTTCGCTTCATTGTTTTTCCTCTAGTTAAATGTAATGAATATTAAGATCTCGTGGGACAGCAATTTGAACAAATAATAATAATATTATAAATATTACTCCTTATGTATCAATTTAGATGACACAGAATGACTCATTTCTTCAATTGAATATAATTGAACTTTAAACTCTTCATTTCCTCAATTAATGAGAAGGTTTTATAATCACATAAATATCATGGCCCTACAAAGTTTTTATCCCTTAAGCTTGGGCATTTGCAGTTGTACTCCATATTTGTGCCACCTTTTAACTTGTACCCTACTTTTTAAAATTATTGATTTGGTAGCCAGTTGATAAAAAAATCGTAATAGTATGACAATTATACCCCTGATAAATCGCGTGATCTGCAACCTCATTCATGAAAAAAGATCTCATCCTCTTCTCTAAGCAGCTTTATCAAAAAAAAAAAAAACAGAAAACTGTCCAGATTCATCTTCAGAATCACACTTGCATGAAGTTGTTTCACCTTGAAGCTAAAAACTTCATGTTAATGTAGCATGAAGTTGTTTCATGTTTAAGCTAAAACTTCATGCTAATGTAGCATGAAGTTATTTTACATTGAGGGGTCGTTTGGAAGGATGCATTACATAAAATAATGCATGCATTAACTTTATGTAATAATAATACCTTGTTTGGTAGACATTTTAAATCTATGCATTAGTTATGCAAGCATTACACTACTAAAAATCCAGAAAAAAGCGACCTCGAAAAGCTACCAACTTTGGTCGCTAAACAGTGCAAAAGCGACCAAAAGGCAGCCAAAATGGCTTGGTCGCTTTTTAGCTGGTCCCTTTACCTTAGGGACCAAAGTTGGTCGCTAATTAGCGACCAACTTTGGTTTAAGGTTAAAGGACCAAACATTCCGGGTATCAACGAAAGCGACCAACTTTGATCGCTTTAATATTTTAATAATATAAATTTAGCGACTAAAGTTGGTCTCTAATTTTAAATTACATTATTTATTTATTATTAAACAAAATATAGCGGCCAACTTTGGTCTGTAAATTAAATTTAATATTTTAAAATCTGGACAATAGCGACCAAAGTTGGTCGCTTTTTAAAAAAAAAAATAATTTTTTTAATCAAAAGCGACCACAATTGGTCGCTAATTTCAACAATTTAATTTTTTTTATTACATAAGTGACCAACTTGGGTCGCCAATTTGTAGAAAAAGTGTTTTTTTAATAAAATAACGACCAAAGTTGGTCGCTATTCTGGAAATCTGGGTTAATTAGCGACCAACTTTGATCGCTATTGCCCAGAATTTTTTTTTTTAATAGAATAGAGACCAAAGTTGGTCGCTTTTCTGGGTATTATTTTGGCAGAAACTGCCTATTTTGGCAGCTATACCACCTGCCAGCATACCAAATCCTATTACAACAATAACAACAACAACAACAATAAGAACTGCAACAACACAACAACAATAAGAACTACAACAACAACAACTTTAAAACCAATATTAAAACCAACAAAGTATAAAGTTCAATAGAACTAACACATTAAACTAACAAAACTAAGTTAACACTTATTACAAGCCCATTCGAAAACCGACCAAAGTTCTATTGTCTAGTTCAAAGTTTATAAAAGTACTCAATGACTGTTTCATTCTACATCATTATCATCACCGTCTGATGAATCTTCACTATCAAGACGGTAATAAGAAGGGTCATTTTGTGGAGGACGAGAAGAACGATCACGAGGAGGACGGGAGGAAATAGCACGGGGAGGACGGAAGGAACGCTCACGTTCAAGGTGAGCCTCTGGCGATGACTCGCGAGACCGGGGAATCGGAAAAACTCCAGAAGCTAGGAGAGTTTTGAGTTGAGCTTGCATGCCAAGGTACTGAGCTTGCATGCCAACGTACTGAGCATCTCTAAGCTTTTCTCTTTCTTTGGACGCTTGTAGCTCGGTTGTGAGCTTTGTCACAGTCTCCCGCATAGCGGAGAGGCTCTCCCCATCTAGTTGCTTGCCTTGCGAGGAAGTCCCTATTCCTTGCATTCCACAGTGATAGCGATGGAACTTCTTAGTAGGAAGCACGTATACCTTCCCCCATTTTGCACCGCCAGCCGCCTCCATCCATATTCTTTCTGCATCTTCGTCCGAAAGTTGGATTGCCTCGCCCGACTCATTAGGTGGCTGACTGCGTATGAATTCCTCCACGTCAGCTGTGAAGCGACCCTATAAGAAATATTACATTGAACTAGTATATATATATATATATATATATATATATATATATATATATATTAGTAAATCAAAATACTTAATGAAAAGTGAAAACTTACATGTACAGTCGATGCTCGGCCCTCGACCCAACATTCTTGATCCGACTCTTTCTTCTTCTTAACAATATGAGTCTCCTTGAATAACTCATCTTGCTTCATTGGACGCCCCAGCTTCTTTTCCTGAAAACTCATAATTTTTAGTTACACGAATGTTCTGATCCATCCAGAGTAGGTTTTCTTCCCTTAATGTGGAAGAACACAAGTCCTTGAAAAACAAACTAATCTCTGTGATGGGTTTCCAGATTCTTTCAGGCAAACCACAAAATGCAATAGGCACTAAGGTCTCCATGAAAACATGACAGTCATGACTTTTCAAATGGCTCAACTTCCCTACCTCCATATCAACTTTTTTTCCAAGATTCGACGCATAACCCTCAGGCATATTCAATTTCGTTACCCAATCACAAATTTGTCGTCTTTCCTCCAAAGTGAATGTGTAACTTGCTTTGGGCTTGAATATATTACCATTGTTTTCTGTCTGCAAGTATAATTCAGTCCGCCTACAATATTCTTGTAAGTCCATTCTAGCCTTCGGGTTATCCTTTGTCTTACCTTTAACATCCATCACTGTGTTGAACAAATTGTCAAAATAATTCTTCTCAATATGCATGACATCAAGGTTGTGAAGGAGAAGATTATCCTTCCAATAAGGCAACTCCCAAAATATACTCTGTTTCATCCAATTATGAGTACTGCCGTATCCGAGGAATTTATAAGGTGGAATTTCAGTAACTTTACAGAAGTTCTGGACCCTCTCCCAAATTTCCTCACCTGATAGTATCGGAGGTGGAGAATAAACTCCATTTTATTTTTGTTGCATTTTTCATCCTTCTAAACTCATGATCAGGAGGCAAGAATGGACGATGACAATCAAACCATGATTGCTTTCGGCCATGTTTCAAAGTGAACGCAGTATTTTTCATGCAGTACGGACAAGCTAGCTTACCAGCAGTCATCCACCTAAACAACATTCCATACGTAGGAATATCGTTAATTGTCCACATTAAATTAGCACGCAAATTGATATTCTGCTTGGTTGATATGTTATATGTTTCAACACCATCGTACCACAATTGTTTTAGCTCATCAAAGCTACCTTTCCATGAACTTCCTTCTCGCCCTGGATTATAAAGCACCACAATCTAAAACTGTCAAAAGAAATTGAACATGATTGTTGCAACTATTCATTCCTGAATTTCACAATCATAGATGTCGTCACACGAGAATAGGTGGAGGACTTATTAAAGGCATATCTGGGGGGGGGGGGGAGAAAAAGAACTAGCATAGGGTATGAAATCCTTGTTGATCCTTCTCTCCTCTTGCTCGAAGAACCAACTTCAGGCCTTGATTCGTCCTCCGCAAGGAAGGAACGAGTCGGTTCCCTTTTTCGTCTTTCGGTAGCATAAAGAAAATAGATTCAAATTGACAAAGCACCAAAAGAGTGAGAAAAGGGGGGGAAGTGTACATTAGGCCATGTGCAACAAACAAAGTACAAGGATAGCACCGTACCCTCATAGTCCTCAATCTTTGGCACATCTGGATTGGGATCGGCGGAAACTTACTCGGTCTGCGCGTCTACCGGGGCACCATACTTACTTTTTTATTTATCATATAAGGAGTGCACGGAACTTCATAAAGAGTGAATAGAATTCACTCTATACCCATATCCCTGGAACAATGGGATAATACAATTTAAGAATATATATGGACTAGTCATGCACAACTCGGGTGGTAGATTATAAGGTGTAAGAAAGACAGGCCAACATGAATATGGTGTCGCAGATACAGAAAAAGGCGTGAAGCCATCCGCACACAAACCTAACCGAATGTTCCTTGGTTCACTAGCAAAATCTGGATATGTCCTATCAAAGTTCTTCCAAGCTTCTCCATCTGAAGGATGACACATAACACCAGGTGGTCTTCTATTTTCAAAGTGCCATCTCATATGAGAAGCAGAACTGTTCGATGCATATAACCTCTTTAACCTAGGTATAAGAGGTAAATAATGCATCGCCTTGATAGCGACCATATTCCCGCTGGAAAGCTTCTTGAAACGAGGCTTGTTGCAAAATTTACAACTGTTTAAATCTGCATCATCTTTATAATATAACATGCAACCATCTTCACAACAATCAATTCTCATTGACGAAAGTCCTAACTTAGAAACCAATCTCTTTGCCTTATAGAAATCACCAGGTAAGTTGATATCAGGGTCAACTAGTTCACTCATAAGGTCAATGAAAGAGTCCATGGCTGCTTGAGAAATATTCCAATCAAATTTTATGCTTAGTAATCTAACTGCAACAAATAACTCAGAGTGTGGACTTCCTTCCTTTAATGGACGACTAGCTTCCTCTAACTGTTCATAAAAACGTTTTGCGTCATCATTAGGAGTTTGTTCAACATTTTCATTGGGCTCACTCCCAAATTGCATCCCAAAAGCATCCGCAACCATATCATGCATTCTAGAATCACGATTTGTATTCTCCACCAACCTACTACTTTCACCCGCAACCATGTTATGAAATCTCCCATTGCTACCATCGAACTCTCCATGATTAGTCCACACAAAGTAATTCGCTATAAACTCCTTCCATAAAGATGAAGTTTAACTTCCTCCGGTTTTCCAAACCTCATACAGTCGCACCTAACACAAGGGAACCTAATTCTACCTTCACTTTGGTATGGTGGAAGTTCCATTGCATGTCTAATAAAGTCATCAACCCCTTCTATAAATTCCTCCCGCAATCCCCGCCGATTAGGATAATTCTTATTGTACATCCAAGTACGATGTTCCATCTATACAAATAAAACAAGAACAAATTAATTTAGTTAATTCATATCCTAATCTTTTTTTAGTTACTTAATTCCATAACCTAAAGGTTCAACTCATATCCTAAAAGTTCAATTCAAATACTAAAATTTCAATTCATACACAAAAATTTCAATTCATATAAAAAAGGTTCAATTCATATCAAAAAGGTTCAATTCATAAATTAAAAGTTCAATTCATATCCTAAAATTTTAATTTATAAACTAAAATTTCAATACATAAACTAAAAGTCCAATTCATATGCTAATCTTTTTTTAGTTAATTAATTCCATATCCTAAAAGTTTAATTCATATCTTAAATTTTCAATTCATATCCTAAAAATTTCAATTCATATAAAAAAGGTCCAATACATAAACTAAAAGTCTAATTCATATCCTAAAGTCTCAATTCATATCCAAAACCCTAAATTCTAACTAAACTATCAAGACAATACATAATTCAAATCTAACTAAACTAAATTCAACACTAATTAAACTAATTAGTTAATAAAATTAATTAACAAATCTAATTAAAACAAGACCTAAACCCTAATCCTCAATAAAATACAATGTTCATAGAATTGAAACACTAATTCAAACAATAAACTACAATGTTGAAATAATTGAAACAAAAACTAGAAAAAGATTCAAGGTTCTGGTTCAAACTTACCTTTTTTTTTTAGGTGGAGAAGGAGAAATTCCGGCGAGGCAGTTGTGGCAGATTCCGGCGAGGCAGTGGCGGCACGAGCAGAGGTCCGGAAAGCGAGTGATCCGGCGAGGCAGTGGCTCAGGCGAGAAGGGGAAGGAAAGAGAGGAGAAGGGAAATTTTGGGGGAGATAATATGAAAAATGGGGGGAAAACCCGTTTTTGGGTCTGTTTTTTAGGAAAAGCGGCCAAAGTTGGTCGCTATTTTGGTCTGTAATTAAGTATTGACCGTTTGACCAAAATAGCGAACAATATTGGTCGCTATTTTTAAAAAATATTTTTTTTTCTTTTTTGGTTTTTAAATATTCTAAGCTATTAAAAAATTATTATAAGCTATAAATAATTATTTTATTTAACTAAAATTAT
>ML269977.1:0-107214 GCA_005239495.1 Nicotiana undulata | reverse complement strand
TGCTGCTCGAAACCAAAATCAGCCAAATAGGCTAGCCTTCAGGAACCAAGCGTTCCTGAACTGACCAAAACACTTACGAATCTCGAACTACCGGCCCACACAAGTCATAAGGCACGAGTAGTCGCTATGGGAAGAATCATTCACGGGAACGGAGTCCCAACACACGAAATGACCGGCTGGGTCGTTACAATTACCTTTACATGTCAAATATCATTAGCATATAATGCACTAAATTTCCTTTTCTCATGAAATAGTCTATGAAATTACAACAAAACTCTCAGTCAATTATATAGCACATAGTATGCCGAAAGCGTACGACCTAAGCGTCGCGAAAATAAAAGTACACTGCCGAGGGTCGAACGACTCGAACCATAGATGCATCTAGTACCCCTCTCGTGAATCGAACATGCGATGCGATTGACATAATGATAGGGCTATCCCGCTGACGAATCATACATGCGACGCGGGTGCCCATATACATACACAGAATTTTCAAGAATCCAAGGATTTAACAGAGATTATGTTTGAAGACAAGAATTTAAGCAATGTAATTTTGAATGTAACTTCCTAAATATTTTCATACCAATTCGAGGATACTAAGTAACTCAAAATACATTTAAGGTCACATACAAGGCACGTAAAGCATGATTGTGAGTCCTAAAACTACCCAACATAATATAGTAGTAGCTACGCACGGACCCTCGTCACCTCGTGCGTTCGTAGGCCCCACAAATAAGGGGATGCAATCATTTATAATCACCTATGGGGACAATTTCCTCTTACAAGGTTAGAAAGGAGACTCACCCCGTGTAGAACCTACTTTCCGGGTCAAAAACGTGCTCGTATCTCCAAACTCGTCTCCCAAGGACTCGAAACTAGTCAAATATTGCATAAATACATTAATTTATCCTCAAAGGCATGAGATTCCCCTATTTAATTAACCATTTTAGCCTACTTTGAAATATCTCAAAATACACCCCCGGGCCCATATGCTCGGATTCCGGAAATGTTCGAAGGAAATACTTACCCATAACCTAAGGATCATTAATATATAGTTTGTGTATGATTCCATGGCAAATTCCTTGGTAATTCTTCCATTTTTCATAAAACCTAGGTTTTTACTCTATCCCATGATTTTCCACTAATTAGTGTGTTAATCTACCTAAGAATTCAAGTATTCAACTTAATTTGTAGTAGGAATTACTTACCTCACAGTTGCTAGGTGAAATCTCCTCTTTGAAAGCTCCCAAAATCGCCCCACGTGAAGAAAAATGGCTAAAAAGGGACTAAGTCCCGTATTAATCTAACACTACCCAGCTGCCCCTTGTATGCGATCGCAGCAGGGGCAGTGCGATCGCGGATGCTAGCTGGGCTAGACCTATGTGATCGCGGGGGAGGGGGATGCGAACGCGGAGAACAAAAGATGGGCTAGGCCACAACTTTACCAAGTGCGAACGCGTGCAAGCTTGTGCAATCGCACAGGGAAATTTTTCCCCACCCTGCCAACTCCTTCTATGCGATCGCATGCGTGCACCCGTGATCGCACAGAAGGAAACCAGACTGTGAAAATCTGGTGTTTTGCAATTAGCTCCGAGGGGTACGAAACTCACCCTAGCCCCTCGGGACCCCGTCAAAGGCACTGGCAAGTCTGTATTCGTGATACGGACTCGCTCGAATATTCGGAACGTGAAAAACAACAACGAAACTAAGAATTCGAACCCAAAACCAAAGTGAATCAAACTTTGAACTTTAAATTCTAGAATTTTCTAACAACGCGCCGAACCGACCTATACTACTCGGAATGACACCCGGTCTCAGAATTCCATTTGGACATCGATAACACAAACACACGTTCCAAACCTCAATTCTTAAACTTAAGGAGTCATATTTCCCTATTTGGCGCCGAAACACTCCCGGGTCATCCAAAACCCGTTTCGGAACAATGCCCAAGTCAGAAATCATCATATGAAGCTACCAGAACTGTCAGTCGTTTACTCAAAATGTTGACCAAAGTCAAACTTGGACTTAAAGGCAGCCTTAAGGAACTAAGTGTTCCTATACCATTCCAAACTCTTCCAAATCCCGAACCACCCGTCCCCACAAGTCATAAATCATAAAAAGGCACTACGGGAAGTCTCATTTGTGGGAACGGGATCCTAATACACAAAACGATCGGTCAGGTCGTTACATACTCCACCTCTTAAACAAATGTTTGTCCTCGAACGAGTCTAGAATCATACCTGAAGTGCTAAATAAGTGTGGATATCTGCTCCGCATGTCCTCCTCGGACTCCCAAGTCGCCTCCTCGATTGGTTGGCCCCTCCACTGGACCTTTACAACAGAAACTCTCTTGGACCTCAACTGGCGATCCTGTCTGTCAATAATAGCAACTGGCTCCTCCTCGTAGCCCAATTTCTCATCCAACTGAATGGTGTTGATATCAACAACTTGAGAGAAGTCGGCATGGTACCTCCGGAGCATGGATACATGAAATATCGGATGAACTCTTGATAAGCTGGGAGGTAAAGCAAGCTCATAAGCAACCTCTCCGATCCGCCTCAATACCTCAAAAGGGCCTATAAACCTTGGGCTCAACTTTCCCTTTTTCCCGAATCTCATAATACCCTTCATCGGTGAGACCTTCAACAAAACTTTGTCTCCCTCCATAAATGATACGTCACACGCCTTCTAATCCGCATAACTCTTCTGTCTGGACTGTGCTGTGCGGAGCCTCTCCTGAATCAATTTCACCTTCTCCAAAGCATCCTTCACCAGGTCAGTGCCATATAACTTAGCCTCGCCAGGCTCAAACCGCCCGAGAGGAGAACGACATCGCCGACCATACAAAGCCTCAAATGGAGCCATCTCGATGCTGGACTGATAACAGTTATTGTAAGCAAACTCGGCCAAGGGCAAGAACTGGTCCCACTAACCTCCGAAGTCAATCACACATGCCCTGAGCATGTCCTCCAATATCTGAACTGTACTCTCCGACTGACCATCAGTATGAGGGTGAAATGCTGTGCTGAGATCTATCTGGGTACCCATCTCACTGTGCAATGCTCTCCAGAAGTGCGAGGTGAACTGAGGACCTTGACCTGATATAATGGACACCGGCACACCGTGCAATCGGACTACCTCCCGAACGTATATCTGGGCTAACCTCTCAAAAGTTTATGTAGTAGCTACTAGAATGAAATGCGCCAATTTGGTCAACTGTCCACAATGACCCAAACCGCGTCAACCTTCTGCAAAGTCCGAGGCAACCCAACCACGAAGTCCATAGTGATGCGCTCCCATTTCCACTTAGGAATGGGCATCTGCTGAAGTAGGCCTCCTGGCCTCTGGTGCTCATACTTGACCTGCCGACAATTAAGACATCTAGCCACGTACTCTACTATGTCCTTCTTCATCCGCCTCAACCAGAAATACTGCTTCAAGTCACGATACATCTTCATAGCACCAGGATGAACAGAATACCGTGAACACTGAGCCTTCTCTAGAATCCTCTCCCTCAGGCCGTCAACATTAGGGACACATAAACGGCCCTAAAGTCTCAGAACGCCATCCTCGCCAATAGTAACCTCCTTGGCAGCACCCTGAACCACTATCTGTCGGAGCTCTGCCAAGCACGGATCATCAAACTGCCGAGCCTTAATCTCTCCCAATAACGAAGACTGAGCAACCACATGTGCTAGAACCCAGTGAGGCTCTGAAAGGTCTAATCTCACCAGGCGATTAGCCAAAGAATGAATGTCCAAGGCTAGAGGTCTCTCCTCTGCTGCAATATAAGCCAAACTACCCATACTCTCCGCCTTCCTGCTCAAAGCATCTGCTACCACATTTGCCTTGCTCGGATGATAAAGAATGGTGATGTCATAACCCTTCAGCAACTCAAGCCCCCTGTGCTGGCTCAAATTAAGATCCCTCTGCTTGAACAAGTGCTGCAAGCTGCGGTGGTCTGTATAAACCTCACAAGACACCCCATACAAGTAGTGCCTCCAAATCTTAAGAGCATGAACAATCGCCGCCAACTCCAAATCGTGCACATGGTAATTCTTCTCATGGACCTTTAGCTAGCACGAAGCATAAGCAATAACTCTCCCTTCCTGCATCAACACACATCCCAAACCAACGCGTAAAGCATCGCAATATACTGTATACATCCCAGAACCGGAAGGCAATACTAGAACTGGTGTTGAGGTCAATGCTGTCTTAAGCTTCTGAAAGCTCGGCTCACACTCGTCAGACCATCGAAATGGGGCATTCTTATGAGTCAAACTAGTCAATGGGGATGCAATGGATGAAAAGCCCTCCACAAATCGTTGGTAATAACCTGCTAGGCCAAAGAAGCTCCTGATATCTGTAGCTGAAGTAGGACGCGGCCAACTCTAAACTGCTTCAATCTTCTTAGGGTCCACTTTGATACCCTCTCCGGATACCACATGTACCAAGAATGCCACAAAATCCAACCAGGACTCACACTTGGAGAACTTAGCATATAGCTTCTGTTCTCGCAAAGTCTGGAGCACAACTCTCAAATGTTGCTCGTGCTCTCCCAGGCTACGTGAGTAAATCAGAATGTCATCAACGAAGACAATGACAAAAGAATCAATATACGTCCGAAACACCCTGTTCATCAAGTCCATAATGCTGCTGGGGCATTAGTCAAGCCAAAAGACACCACCAGGAACTCATAATGGCCATATCTCGTATGAAAAGCAGTCTTCGGAACATCCGAGTCCGGAATCTTCAACTGGTGGTACCCCGATCTCAAATCAATCTTAGAAAACACACGAGCACCCTACAGCTGGTCAAGCAAATCAACGATGCACAACAATGGATACTTATTATTAATGGTGACCTTGTTCAGCTGGCGGTAGTCAATACACATCCGCATAGACCCATCTTTCTTCTTCACAAATAGCACTGGAGCACCCCAGAGAGACACACTCGGCCTGATAAACCCCTTGGCCAATAACTCCTCAAGCTTCTCCTTCAATTCCTTCGATTCTTTCGGATCCATACGGTATGGGGGAATAGAAATAGGCTGGGTGTGTGGGGCTAAATCAATACAGAAATCAATATTACGATCCGGAGGTATGCCCGGAAGGTCTGAAGGAAATACATCAGCAAACTCTCGAACCACTGGCACTGAATCAATCGTCGGAGACTCGGCGGTGGTGTTCTGCACATAAGCAAGATAGGCCAGACAACCTTTCTCGACCATATGTCGAGCCTTTAGGAAGGAAATAACCCGACTGGCTGCACTAAGTGGGGAACCTCTCTACTCTAGCCTAGGCAACTCGGGCATGTCTAGAGTAATTGTCTTGGCATTACAATCTAGCACAGCATGATAGGGAGATAGCCAATCCATGCCTAGAATAACCTCGAAGTCAACCATGTCAAGCAACAGGAGGTCCGCCCGGGTCTCGAACCCACAGAAGGAAACCACACAAGACCGATAAATCTGGTCTACCACAGGAGTGGACACATAAATAGGAGTACCCAAGGATTCGCGAGGAACATCCAAGAAACAAGCAAATAAGGCTAACACATATGAATAAGTGGATCTTAGATTAAATAACACTGATGCCTCTCTACCACATACTGAAATAGTACCTGTGATCACGGCATCTACGACCACTGCATCTTATCGGGCCGCAATAGCATAGAACCTGGCTGGAGCACCAGATGACTAACCTCCTTTAGAGTGCATAGGAGCTGGCTGAACTCCCCCTGCCTAGCCCCCACCTCTGGGACGACCTCTACTAACTTGTCATCCACATCTAGGTGGCCGGACCACTAGTACTGGACCCATAGGCTGATAACTCTTCTGAACAGCCTTGCCCCTAAGCCTGGGACAAGTCCTCCTGATATGGCCTGGATCCCCACACTCATAACATCCCCTCGTTACCATAACCTGCTGCCCTGAAGACGAAGAACCCTGGATAGCTGGGGGACGGTGAGAACTCTCCGGCATGGCACTGAAGTAAGGACTAGAAGACCCCTGATGACCGGAATACCCACCGGAGGAACCCTGAATGGCTGGTGGACGATAGGAACTCTCCGGCATGGCGCTAAAATAAGGCCTCACTGGTGCA
The DNA here is from genome assembly GCA_005239495.1 of Nicotiana undulata. Taxonomy (NCBI): domain Eukaryota; kingdom Viridiplantae; phylum Streptophyta; class Magnoliopsida; order Solanales; family Solanaceae; genus Nicotiana; species Nicotiana undulata. The sequence continues at coordinate 101,110 of ML269977.1, read as the reverse complement.
CCACAGGAAGGTGGTGGAGGAGCTGAATATGGAGGCCTGCTAGGCTGGCCTCTACCAAACTAACCTCTACCTCTGGTTGGGGCACCCCTGCTATCTGCCCCTCAATCGATAACCCTCAATCCGGCGAGCTATCTAAACCACAAGCTGATAGGGAGTCCCCATCTCCACCTCTCGGGACACGTTGGCCGTAATACTTGAGTGTAGCCCAGCTACAAATCTCCGCACTCTCTCAGTATCTATAGGAAGTATCATAAGGGCATGACGAGACAACTCACAAAACTTGGCCTCATAGTCTGTCACTGACATATGTCCCTACTGTAGCTGCTCAAACTGATTCCACAGATCCTCCCTCTCGGAGGGTGGAATATATCTATCCAGGAACAACTAAGTGAACTTCTCCCAAGTGATGGAAGGGGAACCTGCCGGTCTACCAAGGATATAAAACTGCCACCATCTGCGGGTCGTGCCCTCTAGCTGGAAGGTAGTGAAATAAACTCCATGGGACTCCAGTATCCTCATGTTGTGCAGTCTGTCCCTAGACCTATCAATGAAGTCTTGGGCATCCTCGCCCCTCTCACCTCTGAAGACAGGAGGGTGCAATCGGGTCCATCTATCTAGTAACTTCTGCGAATCACCGTCCACAGCTGGTCTGAGCTCAAGTGCTACTGCTACAGGCTGGGCTCCACCAACGGGCAGTGTACCCTGGGTTTGATATACAGCTGCTTCATGTCCTGCAGCCTGGGCAGTAGGGGTTTGAACTCCCCCTCCCGCTTGGGATGTGGCAGGATCCGCTGGAAATAAACCAGCCTGAGTCATAGTGTCCATGAACCGCATCATACGGCCCATGACCTCTTGGGAGCCTGGTGCAGTCATGAAGTCCATATGATCTGGATCTGCTGGGGGCACCTTGCCCTGCTCCTCAGTAATGGGATCCTCTGCTGGATCCACTGGTGTGATGACCCAAAAGGTCATCTTATGTAAATTTAATTATGACTATGTTCCGAGGCCCCAAAATCCTCCGTCAATCTAACCTCGATGTGCGTGTGCATCCTGGGCACGTAGCCGGGAAGCCTTTATGTGGAAACTTGATAAAGATTTGAATTTATGATAATTAATTGAATAAAGTTGACTTTGGTCAACATTTTTGGTAAATGGTCCCGGATCCGTGATCTGACGGTCCCGGAGGGTCCGTAGGAAAATATAGGACTTGGGTGTATGCTCGGAATCGAATTCCAAGAACCCAAGTCCGAGAAATGAATTTTTAAAGAAAATTATTTTCTGAAAATAATAAAGGCTTATGAAAATGAACCTTGATGTGAAACTTGTGCTGCCGGGCCCGTATTATGGGTCCAGAGCCCAGAACAGATTCAATATGTGTTATTTAAGTTATCTGTGAAATTCGGTAAGAAACGGACTTGATTTGACGGGTTTCGGATCAAAATGAGAAATTTAGAGTTAGTGAAGTTTTGAGGATTTTCATAGAACTTGAAATTTGGTTTGTAATGTGATTTTATGCTACCGAGGTCCGAATGCAATTCCAAGACCAGGAATAGTTTCGTTATGTGATTTATGACTTGTCTGCAAAATTTGAAGTCATTCTTAGTAGTATAGACTTGTTCGGCGCAATGAAGTGAATTCTAGAACTCTTAAGTTCTTAAGTTGATTCAATTTGGTTTTGGGGTTGAATTTTGAGTTTCATTGTTGTTTTACATGTTCCAAAAGTTCGAGCGAGTCCGTATCATGAATACATACTTGTTGGTGTCTTTGAACGGGGTCCCAAGGGGCTCGGGTGAGTTTCAGACCCCTCAGAGTTAATTCCAAAACACCAGAACTTTTCTGTCTGGTTTTCTTCAGTGCGTTTGCAGGCCATCAGCTGCGATCGCACAAGAGGTTGGACCTGGGGTGGGAGAATGACCTGTGCGATCGCACAGGTCTATCCGCGATCGCACAGGGTATGCATGACTGGGCCCTATTTGTTCTCCGCGATCGCAGCCCTCTCCCCCGCGATCGCACAAAGCTGCCTACCCTCCCTGCTGCTGCTACTCTCTGCGATCGCCAGCCTTCAGCTTTGATCGCACTGTGCTTCTTGAGGGCCCTGGGCAATTGCCTTGTGCGAACGCACTGGCCTAGCTGCGATCGCATAATACAAGAAGCTGGGCAGTGTATTTTAATACGGGACCCAACCCATTTTTCCTCCATTTTCATCTTCCTCCTCAAGGTTTTGGGAGAATTTCAAGAGGGTGTTCCACCATTGTCATCAAGGTAAGTTAATTCCTTAGTTTTCATGATTTTAACATCAATTCCTAATGAAATTCCCTTCTAATTATCCTAAAAATTCATAGAAATTGATAGAAAATTTTGGGTTTTGGGAAATTATGAATTACTCATTTTTGCCATGAATTCTAGCAAGGACTTGCATAATTATGATCCTTAGACTTAGGGTAATTAATTCCTTCAAGAATTTTCGAAATCCGAACGTGTGGGCCCGGGGTCGAAATTCCAAAAACCTTCAAGAATGCTTAATTTTAGGATTCTTGTTAATTCTCCTTCTTGGAACTGAAATTGAATCAATTATACCATGTTTGGCTAGTTGTGAGCCGTCGAGAGTAGATTTCGTAGATTCGAGCGCATCCTTGATCCGAGGGGTGATATCGTCACGAGGTGAGTCTCCTTTCTAACCTTGTAAGAGGGAATTTTCCTCCTAGGTAACTTTAAATGCTATGTGTACTTGTTTGGGGCTACGTTCGCACCAAGTGACGAGAGTCCGTACGTAGTGGCTATTATTGCTTTGTCCGGGTAGTTAGGCCACATCATGTTCATTGTTTTCCCCTGTCATACTGTAAATATGCTCTGTGCTTCTGTTGTGATTGGTGATGTTTCATCTAAAGGATATTGGTACTTGACTCATTTCCATTACTCTTGTTTTACACTATGGGATCGGGCCGTACGCCACAGAGGAGTGATGAGAGTGATTACACTATGGGATCGGGCCGTACGACACGACGGAGTGATGAGAGTGATTACACTATGGGATCGGGCCGTGCGCCACGTCAGAGTGATGAGAGTGATTACACTATGGTATCGGTCTGTATGCCACGGCGGAGTGATAAGAGTGATTACACTATGGGATCGTGTCGTACGCCACAGCGGAGTGATGAGAGTGATTACACTATGGGATCGGGCCATACGCCACGGCGGATGCAGGACTTGCTTCATTTCAATCGTATTTGGACACCTCATATTGATGCATTTAGATGTTTATTTGTTTTACATGCCTACTTCTTTCCTTATATCCTGTCTGTTATTATCACTATTGGACCTTAGTGAGTATCGAGTCGACCTCTCGTTACTACTTCTTCGAGATTAGACGGGATACTCACTGAGTACATATTTATTTATGTACTCATGCTGCACTTTCTTTTCTTTTCTGTACTTGACTGTACATGTCCGGAGGGTGGTACGTCTGATTATCAGGCCGGTGCCAGATATTGATAGTGTGGTCATACTTCACGGTGAGCTACTTTCCCGACGACTTCCTAGAAGCACCCTGGAGTTCTTTTGTTATATTCTCTGTCCATTTTATTCAGACTGAGACTCTGTATATATTGTAGTCATTGTATATTCAGTAGTTGCCTGTGACACTCGTGACACTAGTTCCTGGCACACACACAGTTTGTATTTTGGGCTCGTGCTGTGTATCTATATATTTGCTTCGGTTTGGCCCTGTGCCTTCATAGTTTTTATGATTTTAAGGTCGTATTATGCTAGCATTATGTTAATTTTTTAGAATTGGTAAGTCCGACATGTTTAGATCAGATGGGCAAGGGAATATCATCTAGTGTTTCTATATTGGCTTGCCTAACCCCGTTGTTGGGCGCCATCGCGACCTGAATTAGGATTTAGGTCGTGACAACGTGGCATTAGAGCCTTAGGTTCACATAGTCTCACGAGTCACGGGCAGACCCAGTAGAGTCTTGCGGATCGGTACGACAATGTCTGTACTTATCTTCAGGAGGCTATAGGGTGTTAAGAAACTCCTCTTTGTTCATATCATATCGTGCAAGCGATGATGTACTCAAATTGGTCTTTTACTCTCTCACAGATGGTAACGATGCGTGCTTCTCATGTTCCTGATCCAAGGGAGGCCGCTACCCCCGCCGCTCGAGGCCGTAGTCGGGGCAGGGGTAGGGCTCCTGTTCGAGGTAGGGGACGAGGGCGTCCCAGAGCTGTACCAGTTGCACCGCTTGAGGATCCTATTATCGAGGAGCAGGATGCGTTGCCTCCAGTTGCTCCTGCTCCAGCGGACTTTATGACAGCGCCAGGCTTCTAGGAGGTCATGGGGCGCATGTTGAGATTTATGCACACTATGTCCCAGGCAGGCGTACTTCCAGCAGACCCTGCTACTTCCTAGGAGGGAGGGGGAGTTCAGACCCCTACCGCTCAGGCCACCAGACAGGCAGGAGCATATCACACTCCGGGTACACCGCCCGTGGGTGGAGTTCAGCCTATCGTATCACAGCCAGATCCCAGGCCTGTCGTAGAGGGTGACCAGCAGAAGATGCTTGATAGATGGACCCGACTTCGCCCTCCAGTCTTCGGGGATGAGAGGGGTGAGGATGCCTAGAATTTCATTGACAGGTGCATGGACAGACTGCACAATATGAGGATACTAGAGTCACATGGGGTAGACTTCACCACATTTCAGCTTGAGGGTAGAGCTCGCCGCTGGTGGCAGTCATATGTTCTTAGCAGGTCAGCGGATTCTCCTTCTGTCACTTGGAGTCACTTCACTCAGCCATTCTTGGACAAATACATTCCACCGTCCGAGAGAGAGGAGCTTCGGGGTCAGTTTGAGAGGTTAGAGCACGGGCAGATGTCTGTGACGGATTATGAGGCGAGGTTTTCAGAGTTATCTCGCCATTCTCTTATGATATTTCCCACTGATGCCGAGAGGGTGCGGCGATTCGTGGCAGGTTTACATCCGGGTATCAAAACCTCCATGGCCAGAGAGGTAGAGATGGGTACCCCATACTAGCTTGTAGTCGAGAAAGCTCGACGGATTGAGGGTTACCATACGAGGAGCAGGGAGCAGGGTCAGCCAGGTCAGTCAGCAGGACAAGAGGGCCAGGTTCATAGGTGAATTCAGGGGTGCTCCAGCTAGGGGCAGAGGTCAGTTCGGAGGCGGCCAGTTCAGTAGGCCTTCATATTCAGCACCTCTACTACCTCCCAGGGGTATTTCAGCGAGGCCTCGTTTTAGTGCCATGCCAGAGCGCTCTTACTATCCACCATCCATCCAGGGTGCACCCAGCGGTCACTCCGGCCGTCAGAGATCCTCTGCTTCCTATTTCAGTTCCTTGTCAGATGATTCTCACCGCTCACCGGCTATTCAGGGTTCTTCCTCTTCGGGGCAGCGAGCAGTAGTGCCAGGGGGTTGCTTCGAGTGTGGGGAGATGGGTCACACATGGAGGTTTTGTCCCAGGTATCGGGGCAGCGCCGTGCAGCAGAGTCACCAGCCTATGATTCCAGCACTAGCGGTACGACCACCTAGGGGTGGGGGTTAGGTTGGCAGGGGCCGTCCTAGAGTGGGAGGCCAGTCAGGAGGGGGTCATTCAGCTCCAGCTCACCCTGGGGGAGCTCAGTCTTCAGGTTCTGCAGCCAGATTCTATGCTATTCCGGCCAGATCAGATGCAGTGGCCTCAGACGTCGTGATTACAGGTATTATTTCAGTCTGTGGTAGGGAGGCTTCAATGTTATTTGATCCAGGGTCTACGTACTCATATATCTCAGCATTGTTTGCTCATTTTCTAGATGTTTCTCGTGAGACCTTGGGTTCTCCTTTGTATGTGTCCACTCCTATGGGTGATTCTGTGGTGGTAGACCAGGTCTACCGATCTTGTGTGATTACCTTTGTGGACTTGAGACTAGAGCCGACCTGTTATTGCTTGATATGGTTGATTTTGAGGTTATTTTGGGCATGGATTGGCTATCTCCCTATCATTCCGTGTTTGATTGCCATGCTAAGACAGTTACGTTAGCCATGCTTGAGTCGCCGAGGTTAGAATGAAGGGGTTCTTCAGTTAGTGCATTCAACCAGGTCATTTCCTATATGAAGGCTCGGCATATGGTTGGGAAGGGTTGCTTAGCTTATCTTTCTTTTGTGCGGGACACCGCCGCCGAGTCTCCTTCCATTGATTCAGTGCCTATTGTTCGAGAGTTTCCGGATGTGTTTCCTTCAGATCTTCCAGGCAAGCCTCCAGATCGAGATATAGACTTCTGTATTGATTTGGCTCCAGATACTCAGCCTATTTCCATTCCCCCTTATCGTATGGCTCCTAAGGAGCTGAAGGAGTTGAAAGAGCAGCTTAAGGAGTTGTTGGCCAAGGGGTTCATCACGCCGAGTGTGTCGTCGTGGGGTGCTCCAGTCTTATTTGTGAAGAAGAAAGATGGGTCTATGCGGATGTGCATTGACTATCGCCAGCAAAATAAAGTGACCATCAAGAATAAGTATCCTCTACCGCATATTGATGATTTGTTTGACCAGTTGCAGGGTGCTCGTGTGTTTTCCAAGATTGATCTGAGATCGGGTTATCACCAGTTGAAGATTCGGGCTTCTGATGTTCCGAAGACGGCATTTCGCACCAGATATGGCCATTATGAGTTCTTAGTGATGTCCTTTGGCTTGACCAATGCCCCAGCAACATTTATGGACTTGATGAATAGGGTGTTCAGGCCGTTTATCGACTCCTTCGTTATTGTTTTCATTGATGATATACTGATCTACTCACGGAGCCTTGGTGAGCACGAGCAGCATTTGAGAGTCGTGCTTCAGACCTTGCGAGAGCAGAAGCTATATGCTAAGTTCTCCAAGTGCAAGTTCTGGTTGGAGTCTGTGGCATTTTTGGGGCACGTGGTGTCCGGTGAGGGTATCAAGGTTGATCCACAGAAGATTGAGGCAGTTCAGAGTTGGCCGCGTCCTACTTCAGCTTCAGAGATCAGGAGTTTTCTGGGTTTAGCAGGCTATTACCGTCGATTCATGGAGGGGTTCTCCTCTATTGCAGCTCCACTGACTAGGTTAACTCAGAAGAATGCCCTGTTTCTATGGTCAGACAATTGTGAGGCGAGCTTTCAGAAGCTCAAGGCAGCATTGACTTCAGCACCAGTTCTATCATTACCTTATGAGTCAGGGATGTATACTGTATATTGCGACGCTTCACGCGTCGGGTTGGGATGTGTGTTGATGCAGCATGGCAAGGTTATTGCTTATGCTTCACGACAACTGAAGGTTCATGAGAAGTCCTGTACACGATTTGTAGTTGGCGGCGATTGTTCATGCGTTAAAGATATGGCGGCACTACTTGTATGGTGTATCTTGTGAGGTCTACACTGATCACCGCAGTTTGCAGTACTTGCTTAAGCAGAGGGACCTTAATTTGAGGCAGCGAAGGTGGCTTGAGTTGTTAAAGGACTATGATCTTACTATTTTGTACCACCCGGGCAAGGCAAATGTAGTAGCGGATGCTTTGAGCAGGAGAGCAGCGAGTATGGGTAGTTTGGCCTACATTACAGCTGAGGAGAGGACTTTAGCCTTGGGCATTCAGTCCTTGGCCAATCGCCTGGTGAGATTGGACCCTTCAGAGACTTGTCGAGTTCTAGCTCATGTGGTTGCCCGTGACACTCGTGACACTAGTTCCTGGCACACACGCAATTTGTATTTTGGGTTCGGGCTGTGTATCTATATATGTACTTCGGTTTGGCCCTGTGCCTTCATATTTTTTACGATTTTAAGGTCGTATTATGCTAGCATTATGTTAATTGTTTAAAATTGGTAAGTCTGACATGTTTAGATCAGACGGGCAAGGGAATATCATCTAGTGTTTCTATATTGGCTTGCCTAACCCCGTTGTTGGGTGCCATCGCGACCTGAATTAGGATTTGGGTCGTGACAGCTGGGGGTGCTAATGGAACAGCTCTGGGACGCCCTCGTCCCCAATCTCGGGCCGGTGCCCTCCCCCGGCCTCTGCCACGGCCTCAAACTGCGGGGGTAGCGGCATCTCTCGGGTCTGGAACGTCAGCTGCGCGCGTCCTCAGTATTTGTGAGAGAGTAGAAGAGTGAGATTTAGTATACCATCGACTGCACGATAGAATATGAATAAGGAGAAGTTTCCTAACACCCTATAGCCTCCCGAAAATAAGTACAGACGTCTCCGTACCGATCCGCAAGACTCTAATGGGTTTGCTCGTGACTTGTGAGACCTATGCGAACCTAGAGCTCTGATCCCATGTTGTCATGACCCAAATTCTAGTTTAGGTCGCGATGGCGCCCAACTCCGATGTCAGGCAAGCCAACCTTAATTACTAGTAATCCGCCTTTTTAATTTATCAACATTTTCCAATTCTTATGAAATATTAGAACTAAATTACGAGATAAACAAGATTTTTAAACAATTATAAAGGAAGAAATAACTGAATAGGTCACTACCGAAAATTTACAACCCGAAAGAAAATAATATCCACTACGTGGGTATGACAAGAACTGGCGTCACAAGTCTACGGGCATCTAATAGAAAAGAGTATCCAAAAGAAAATACAAGTCTGCCCTACTGTCTGAAGAAATATAGTACAGACATAACAAAAGAAAAGAGGAACTCCAGGGTGCTTCCAGAGAAAAAGTGTCAAGGAAAGCAGCTCACCGAGAAGTCCACGCAAACTATACGTCGAGGACAAGCTCCGGATGAATACCCAGATGCACCTACCTCAGAGCATGTACAATTAAGTACAGAAGCGTAACATGAGTACATAAACAAACATGTACCCAGTGAGTATTCCGTCTAATATCGAAGAAGTAGTGACGAGAGGTAGTCGTGGTACTTACTAGGGTCAAAATTAAATAGTATAATTTAATAAAAGCTCGGCAGGTATAACAGTCGTAGTAATCACAAAGACATGGAATATCAAGTGTAAATTTGCAATTACCTTTACATGTCAAATATCATTAGCATATAATGCACTAAATTTCCTTTTTGCATGAAATAGTCTATACAGTTACAACTAAAACTCCCAGTCAATTATATATCACATAGTATGCCGAAAGCGTACGATCGAAGTGTCGCTAAAATAAATGTGCACTGCCGAGGGTCGAACGGCTCGAACCATAGATGCATCTATTACCCCGCTCACGAATCCAACAAGCGACGCGGTTGACGTAATGATAGGGCTATCCCGCTCACGAATCATACATAAGACGCATGTGCCCATATACATAGACAAAATTTTCAAGAATCCAAGGATTTAACAGAGATTATGCTTGAAGACAAGAATTTAAGCAATGTAATTTTGAATGTAACTTCCTAAATATTTTCATACCAATTCGAGGATACTAAGTAACTCAAAATACATTTAAGGTCACATAGAAGGCACGTAAAGCATGATTGTGAGTCCTAAAACTACCCAACATAATATAGTAGTAGCTACGCACGGACCCTCGTCACCTCGTGCGTTCGTAGGCCCCACAAATAAGGGGATGCAATCATTTATAATCACCTATGGGGACAATTTCCTCTTACAAGGTTAGAAAGGAGACTCACCCCATGTAGAACCTACTTTCCGGGTAAAAAACGTGCCCGTATCTCCAAACTCGTCTCCCAAGGACTCGAAACTAGTCAAATGTTGCATAAATACATTAATTTATACTCAAAGGCATGAAATTACCCTATTTAATTAACCATTTTAGCCTACTTTGAATTATCTCAAAATACACCCTCGGGCCCACATGCTCGGATTCTAGAAATTTTCGAAGGAAATTTTTACCCATAACCTAAGGATCATTAATATATAGTTTGTGTATGATTCCATGTCAAATTTATTGGTAATTCTTCCATTATTCATAAAACCTAGGTTGTTACTCTAACCCAAAATTTTCCACTAATTAGTGTGTTAATATACCTAAGAATTCAAGTATTCAACTTAATTTGTAATAGGAATTACTTACCTCACAGTTGCTAGGTGAAATCTCCTCTTTGAAAGCTCCCACAATCGCCCAAAGTGAAGCAAAATGGCTAAAAAGGGACTAAGTCCCGTATTAATCTAACACTGCCCAGCTGCCCCTTGTATGCGATCGTAGCAGGGGAAGTGCGATCGCGGTGGTGAACTGGCCAGAGCCCCCTGAAGGCCTACTGTGTGATCACGGAGGCTAGCTGGGCTAGACCTATGCGATCACGGGGGAGGGGGATGCGAACGCGGAGAACAAAAGCTGGGCTAGGCCACAACTTTACCCAGTGCGAACGTGTGCAAGCCTGTGCAATCACACAGGGAAATGTTTCCCCACCCTGCCAACTCCTTCTATGTGATCGCGTGCGTGCACCTGCGATCGCACAGAAAGAAAACCATACTGTGAAAATCTGGTGTTTTGCAATTAGTTCCGAGGGGTCCGAAACTCACCCTAGCCCCTCGGGACCCCGTCAAAGGCACTGGCAAGTCTGTATTCTGATACGGACTCGCTCGAATTTTTGGAACGTAAAAACCAACAACGAAACTAAGAATCCGACCCAAAACCAAAGTGAATCAAACTTTGAACTTTAAATTCTAGAATTTGCTAACAACGCGCCGAACCGACCTATTCTACTCGGAATGCCACTAAATTTTGCAAGAAAGTCATAAATGACATAACAGAACTATTCCCGGTCTCAGAATTCCATTCGGACATCGATAACACAATCACACGTTCCAAACCTCAATTCTTAAACTTAAGGAGTCATATTTCCCTATTTGGCGCCGAAACGCTCCCGGGTCATTCAAAACCCGTTTCGGACAATGCCCAAGTCCAAAATCATCATATGAAACTACCAGAACTGTCGAAACTCGATTCTGAGGTCTTTTACTCAAAATGTTGACCAAAGTCAAACTTGGACTTAAAGGCAACCTTAAGGAACTAAGTGTTCCTATACCATTCCAAACTCTTCCAAATCCCGAACCACCCGTCCCCACAAGTCATAAATCATAAAAAGCCACTACGGGAAGTCTCATTTGGGGGAACGGGGTCCTAATACACAAAATTACCGGTCGGGTCATTACAGGGAGGTAAAAGCGAAAAACTGTCTTGTTAAAGTTTTCAGAATAAAGTGATAGGTGGAAATATTAGCAGGAAAATACGAAGAGGGATAATGAAGCATTATGAGTGAGATGTTATACATGGATGGCAACGGTAGAGTGTTACATAATCTATAGCCAAATAAAGAAAGAGACGAGAGGTGATGGGACTTAAGACGACAAAAGGGTATAGGCCATACAGTCACATCCTCATTTCGAGAGATTAGTTCGCAACTCTAACATGGTTAACAGAAGGAAAAGTTAGACCTCAGAGTAATAGAAATCAGTATGGACTGATGAACAAGATAAACAAACATGAATTAGGGACTGAATGATTTGATAATGGTCAAAATAATGTGAATTTCATATTTCGTTACGGCGATAATAGAATGGACAATAGAAGAAGATTCATGAGAAATTCAGAGAATGGTCATTCAGGGAGACGCTTCCCTAAAGCAAGCAACATGAGCAAAGTTAAGCTTAAAGGACTGTATGTGCCAATTACACTAAGTGTAATTTTCGCGAGTGAGGAACTTTGTTATCCTTGGTACAGAAGGATTACCGCAAGGAGAGTAAGGGTCATTGATGATGTGAAAAGATGCCAAAGATGAAGAGAAAAATATCTATAGGCAGGTCATCATAGCTCCAAGTCTTAGTACTCCCCTAAATGGGGGAATATCGAATGATAAAGGAAAAATGCGATAAAAATGAGAAACGGATGAGATTGCACTTATCTAAATCCTACAGATATGCTACGATTCAAAAATTATGCAAGCACGGTGTCAAGAAAAGAAATTAAGGGTGCTAACCTGGGATGTTTTTGATAAATAAGGAGCCAATGCGAGAGGTAAGTTAAGACAAAAGGAATAACCCAAGAAAGATTACTCGGAATATAGATATGAGAATGGGCCAACGAGTAGTCAGTAGTTGATTCAGGAAGAGCTTTATGGCTAGACAAATGAATAAAGACAAATCAGCAGATCATTCAAGATAAATGTAGTAAAAACCAACACGGATAATTTAGCCTCGCAGTAATGTCATTATAATACTTGAGATATATTCAAATAGGAGTCGGGGCAGTTAAAGGTACCGTATAAGTGTTACGGGGTTAAAAGAAAGTGCCACTAGGAAGACAGTTAAAATATCAGTTCAGAAGCTACCCACAAGCACAAGGGCACATAGGTAAGCAACTACGGATGATTATAGGAAAGGAAGGACATCAAAAGGTCCATAATAAGATCACACATTTACAAGAGTCAAGGGTTCTCCCTAAGTACTACAACGAAAGACTAGCTGAGGAAATAAGGAAGAAGGCTTCAACCTAAGCACAACTACCTAAAGAGGAAATGGTCGTGTAACAACAGTCTCACAATAACATTGTAAGCACTCCAAAGGAAAGTGGCACCTACCGTCGCTTATGAACGGGAAGTAAAATTAAAAGTAATATTCAAGATCATATGAGTTGTATGGAATTCCAATATGTGTGGCACTAAGACAAGCTAAGTATGCACGCAATAAGGAGGCAAAAAGACCAGTAAAAGTAATAGCTTACATTTAAAGAAAGTTGAGAAGGAACGAAAGGAATTCTTCGATCAATAATCCAGAGTTAGTTACGTTGTGAATGCACTTGCGATTTCAAAGTATACATATATGTTGATAATCATATAGCCGTAGAAGACTCTGATATAAGTTAAAAGAAAGAATTGAGTCTAGGTCATAGACAAAGGATTAAATTGCTAGAAGATTGTATCACGGATATTCCATAGCTCCCATGAAAGGCTAAAGTAATAACTAATACCATGAGCTGCAGATTGGAAGATAGCTTATGCCTACACAAAGGTTGATCAGAGGGAAGAGGAAACTAAAGAGTTACATCAACCAAGTAAATCAGGAATCCGATTATTAGACCCAAAAGTTATAGGAATCATGATTGAGAACATAGAAGAATCACTCTTAATATTAGAGGTGCAAGAGGGATAACACAATAACCATATTCTATACTGGCTCTACGATAAAGCCAGTTAGAAAAATACCAGGCTCATAAGAATTCAGTATGGAGCTCCCACGGGATTTTATAGGCACCAGAGGTGCACGTATTATAATAAATCTTCAAATGGTGGATGTGATTTATACCTATGTGGGAGGGAGGTTATGAAAGAGAGATAGAAGAATGTGAGGTGATATTTTAAAGTAAGTAAGGTAAAGGTGAACAACGTACGAAATACTCAAATATAGAAGGATGAGAGTGGTCGACACTTCAAGTAAAAGACTAGAAGTGTTGGGATTCAATATACACGAAGGATAGCAGCGTCGTCCGTGGCATATCTTCCAGCCTAGGTTTCCAGGTACCGAGAGGTCTATTTAAGAGAATAAAGAAGAGTTAGAGACGACGTGATGTCTCGCTTGCTGTTCCAGAATAGCACAAAGGAATCTATGGTGCAAACAAGTTCAGGGAAGGTTGCGAGTAGTATAGATAGATAAGTGTAAGTCCCGAGCAAACGTATGGTAAAGAGACAGAGTTCTAGTAAGACATGATTAAGGATAAGAAAGGGCGAATAAGAAGGTAACGAGAATAGATAAGTCATCGGGATTAAGCCCATGAGAACAAGAGAGCTAATGGTTTCTCTAAGTTATAGAAAGTTCAGTATAGCCTGAATGAACTCAAAGGAGTCTAATAGCCCGTTTGGCCAAGCTTCTAAAATTAGCTTATTTTGAGAAGTGTTTTTCTCAAAAGTACCTTTTAAAAAAGTGCTTTTGGTGAGAAGCAATTTGTGTTTGGCTAATTAATTTGAAAAGCACTTTTGAGCAGTAATTAGTGTTTGGCCAAACTTTTGAAAACTGCTTCTAAGTGTATTTTTCTCAAAAGTGCTTCTCGGAAAAGTGCTTTAGGAGAGAACCTACTTTTTTATGCTTCTCCAAAACTGCTTCTGCTTCTCCTCAAAAGCACTTTTGTTCCTTCCAAAAGCTTGGCCAAACACCTCAATTTTTGGCCAAAAGTGCTTTTGGCCAAAAAAAGCACTTTTGGCCCAAAAATAAGCTTGGCCAAACAGGCTATAAGATTAATAGCATTTAGAAAAAATGAAATGCTTTCCTGATAGTTGAAAATACCCATGTAAGGTAAATCACATTGGGATGCTATGAAATACGATTAAGGAAGCATGGTATCGCCCCAAGTGGATCTGCCTAGTTACTTCAGATGTCCCCTGATGAGACGTGAGCCCTAGCGGCAACGTTACATAAGAGGTCAAGTTATCAATGGTAGATGATAGATCAACATTAGGGTGAATCACCAATAGATGGATAAAAGTTCAACATTATAAGATCATATCAAGTTGTCATTCTTAAGATGAACAGTAATGAGGAAGCATTAAATGACTTAGACTTATACATGTGGGATGAGCAATTGGAGTAACCTGGAGTGGAAACAGACCTCAGTAACGATAAATCGAAGTAAGAGTTCTGTCACAGTATGACCTATCTAGATGCAGTAAAATCATGCGGATGGATAACCAGGTCTATGAAACAAGATATGGCAACATTCGTAAGTTCAACAAAGTGCCAAGCGAAGAACTTCAGTAATGGTTAAAAATCGGAGGAAAAAGGAAAGAAGAGTCGCATAGGTGCACTTACAAGGTCAAAGTCGTACATACTGCATGATATAAGGTAGCAACAGTTACGAGATTGGGAGGATTCTGACCACAAGTCGTGGTATGGGAAAGAGGCCTAAAAGGGGGAATGCCTTGGCCTTTGGATTTATTCACAGAACAGTTGCCCAGATGGAAGAGAGAGTACTAAAGTATTTAGAAGACATATGTTATGAGAAGCATAAGTGCATAAGTAAACATTCAAGGATAAATATTCCAAAGAGGGAAATAATGTTACACCCCATGTTTTCGTACTTAAAAATATGACATAAGTGGATTGATGAAAACCCGTGAATGAGATGTTACATCCCGCATTTTTGTATGTTAAAGTTTAAACGTAAGACAATCGACGCAAGGTCCGGGAATGAGATTATTTTGGGATTATAAGCATTATGCTATTTCAAACACGTGATGAGTAAATTCGTGAAGGAGAGAAGGTAAGCAAACAGAAGAAAATGAGTTTCGTCGATGTTTGGCAATTTGGGATAAAATGCGGTCCAAGCTATAATGCCCCGTATTTGTGGACTAGTGCCATACAAGGTACCATATCACCATAATAGTATGATGTATAAGGGTGTATTAAGAATAAGTAGTATTTTAAGTAATTTGAGATAATTCTTAATTATATGGGAAATTGGTTAATTATTGGGTAATGGGAGATTACCTAGTTAATTAAGGAATTATTGGGTGATTAATTAAGTACACTTGGATAAGCATTACACTTCAAGGTGGCAGCAAATTAAGGTCAAGTCCGTAACTCATTAGTCATTAGGATAGGTGGCATTAAAGGGCCTTTGGGCAATCTATCAAGATAACACATGGAAACTACACTTTGCCATTAAAAAACGTAAAATGACTTTCAAGTTAGTCATCTTTACAAATGATATTCAATTGATATCAAATTCATTTTTGGAGGAGATGTTGGAAGCTCACATAAGACTTCGTGTTACAGTAGAAACAACAATTCTTATATTAGTAAAGAAATTCATACGGAATTACACTATGTAATAACAACGAGATTTTGCGGTTCTAAGGGAGTACGGTGCAACCTTTTCAAAGAATATCATATAGATTTTTCCCTACTCCAGGTATATTAAGGCTAAACCATTTCTTCATTTTGGCATGATCTTGTAATTACATATGTGTGATAACGAGGCATAAAGAGAAGTTCATAATCCCGAATATATATACATTATGCTAGTCTCCTAAGTTACAGTATTCTCCCTTATCGGTACTTCATATTCAATTGAGTATTGTATTCTTCCAATCAAGAGAGCAGAGAGTCTATATATACAGTATTGCAGTATTTTCACTACCATTGAGCTATAATCAATGGGCAAGCCCCTATTGGGAAACCTCTTATCAGATGGTAAGTTATATACCGAGCCTACTGTAGCCGAGCACGTATGAGCGAGCCTAGTATGGCCGAGATACAGAGCCTAGTATGGTCGACCGCCTATGAGCGAGCCTACTATGGCAGAGCATTTATATATACCGAGCCTTAAAGGCCGGAAAACTATTTTACTTACTATATTTAGAGAGTTGAGTCAGTATTAGCAAATTATCTTTGACTCCCAGTTTCTTTCCGTTATTATATTACTAGTTCAGTTTCAGCTTCCAGTATATTACCTTACATACTCAGTATATTATTTCGTATTGACGTCCCTTTCTTGGTGGCGGCTGCATTTCATGTGTGCATGTTCCGACAGATAAGCAGGTAGATCTCCTCATTAGGTGTTGCCCGAGTTCAGCTTGATCGGTAAGCTCCATGCCCTTCGGAGTTGCCGGGTCTAGAGCTTTATGTACATCTTGTGTATATATGTATATATGTTATGAGTAGGTCTTGGCCCTGTTACGATCACAGTACACCCATCAGTAGAGGCTTATAGACATATCATGTCAGTTAGTGCAGTATGTTCGGCTTGCAGGCCTTGTACATATATTTGGTTGGTTTGTTAGCTGTAATAATTACGACGACCTTGTCAGCCCAGTTTTATACTAAAATTTAGTCATCATTCGTAGTTGTCTTGCAATGTGGCCCATGGCCAAAGGATAAC
Organism: Nicotiana undulata; assembly: GCA_005239495.1. Taxonomy (NCBI): domain Eukaryota; kingdom Viridiplantae; phylum Streptophyta; class Magnoliopsida; order Solanales; family Solanaceae; genus Nicotiana; species Nicotiana undulata. Next base: position 84,324 of record ML269977.1, on the reverse strand, counting down.
ATAATATGTACAGAGTCCCTTAGTATCAAGTTGCTACGCAAGGATAGGTGAGGCGCTGGGTGCCAGCCTCGCCCCCCAGGTTCGAGGCATGATATCTACCGAGGTTAGCGTTGATACTTACTGGATACCATTGTATTGTACTCATGCTACACTTCTAGACATTTTTATGCAGATCCAGCTATTTTGATCATGTTGTTGAGAGTTGCATCTGCGCAGCGGGAGACCTCAAGGTATACCTGCTTGACGTTTGCAGGCCTCAAAGTCACCACGTTACTTCATTATTCTACTGTTAAATTGTAATTCAAAACAATATTTTTGTTAGAAATTATATGGTATTTCAATTGTATTTATGACTCGGTACTACCGGTTTTGGAAAATGTATAACTGTTAGCCGCTTGCGGATATATATGTCATTTAATAGCTTATGATTGCTGATTGAATAGTTTAATTGTTTTATTAAATCAACATGTGTTAAACTTACCTAGTCTTAGAGACTGGATACCATCACGACATTCTACGCAGAAAAGTTAGGTCGTGACAATAGTTGTTTTATCTTTCATAGTATAAACATATTTTATACTTGTAAAAATGTGCTAGATATTTCTTTTCTTTAATTCTTTTTATTTCTGATGAAGACTTAATGTATGATATATATATATATATATATATATATATATATATATATATATATATATATTATTTTGTGTTATTATGCTATATTATTAATTTATGAATTAAAAAATTTAATGGTCCGTGGGGCTTACGATCCATGCCTCGATACATCTCACCTTGTATCAAGTAAAACACCCCGCCTCATGCCCCTCATCTTAAAACACCGATTCTTATAAGGGAAACAAATCTAGTTGATTTGTTAATTAGAAACATATACTTTTTTTCTTCTTCTTTTTGTGATACCTGAGACTCATTATCTTTCCTAGGAATACCTTCCATACGATGACAAACATATAGGCATGATTAGCTTCACAAATGTCGCTACATTAACCATAGTAAATTCCTCCCTATATAAAATCAAAATTCTGATTCAAATAATCATGTACAAGATTTTGACACCTAAGGAAGGTAAAACTCAACTATGAGGTACATCAACATATGTTACAATAAAACCTACTATATAACTTTTGTAGGCACTACTACTCTATTGTTGAATTCTAATAAATGTGATTGACCTAATTCTAGATCATGCTATGGGATCGTATAACTATTAAAAAGTGAGTGACTGTTCATCAAAATTGTATTTCCATGCAGGTTAATTAGAAAAAGAAAATGTATATTCTATCAACCTTAAAGAGAATCTTTATTCTACACCGAAAATGCACATTCAACACAGACAGGCTCAGGAAAAACAAAATTGGGAAGGATTCGCTCAATAAAAGACAATTCAATTCGATTTTAGCTGATCTAAGGCTTACAATCTTACCTTTTCCGTTTTACTGCACTATTGGAGAGTTCATTGGGTCAGCCGCTTTCCCAATCAAAAATGGAAACTAGCCTACTGAATACTTTTTTATGTTTATAAAGAGAGAGGGAGAGAGAGTGGGAAAGAGAGAGAGAGAGGGTAAGGGAGTTTTTTGGAGCTTTGAAGAAAGGCCACTTATATTACAAAACATTCAGAGATAGGATGTATCACCTACCTTAGAATGAAGCAGTTCAGATTGACTATCGCCTTAATTCCATCAGCCAGGACAGATAAAAGCAGGTTATGGTAGCAGGATTCGAACCTATGGCCGTACTTCCCCTGACTTGCTGGGTTGGGTGGCCGATATATCACTCCTTGTTTACCTTACTCATTTTTTAGTTTGTTCCATTACCAATCCCGGTGACCCCCAGTCCAGCCGCCCTTGATCTTAGAAAAACTATTAGCTTTAAAACCGAACAAGGATAAACTTCTTACTTCTCGAGCGATAGTTTTACGATCCCGACCATCAACTACTTGGGAGTAAGGGCATCAAAGCTTGCCCAACATAGTAAATAGGCTTGTGGATAGAGGGCTATTTGGATCCCTAGTTTTGGAGTTTTCCCCAACAAACCTATACCTAACTAATAAAAATGGGTTTCCCTTTTTCAGTTGCATTTCACTGTCGCATAAACAGTGGATATGTTGGGCCGAATGAACAACCTTTTATCTGGCTTCTATACCAATAGTAGAGTGGCTTTTATTCCCGACAGGGCATCGATTTGGAACTGGAGTTATCCATAGCAAATTCAAAAGCTTTAGAATTTGCTAGAGAATGTTGGACATCTGAAGGTATAGATGAAAGAAAAGAAAAAAAGCTTTTTTTCTTTCAGTAAATCTTAAGCTGTCTTGTTGTCACGACCCAAAATCCACCTAACCAAGATGGCACCTAACTCCAGTGCTAGGTAAGCCAAACATAGAATAAGGTAACTCAAATGATAGATTATTAATAACAAGGAATAAACTAACTGAATTCTATACAACCTTCCAAGGAGTGGTACTACAAGTCATGAGCCACTATGATCAAGATTTACAAAGTCGATATGAAGAATAAATACAATATCCGTTTGAAGTTTACATAAATAGAATTTAAAATCCTAAACTACCATGAACAAGAGGTAACTTGAATCTGGAACGCGGGTACATATTCAATGCAGGGCTCCAGCTTCCATAGCTACGCATCTCAAAGATCTGCATGTAAGGTGCAGAAGTGTTGTATGAGTACAACCGACCCCATATACTCATTAAGTATCTTGACTAACCTCGGTGAAGTAGTGACGAGGTTTTAAGTTAAAATACACTCACTCATTATTTTTACTTGTGCAGTTGATAAAAAAAGAACAATATGAGAAAGAGACACAAATAATCATGTAATAGATGAAACAAAAATACAATGACAGAGGGCCCCATAATATCATCACTTCTCAATTCTTATGTATGGTTAACGAATCAGACTCGAGAGGATTGATTGATCGCATACTAGTCGTGACCATGATAGGGTCATTGAGTGATTCCTATTTGAGTCTAACCAGGTGGGTTATCACCTGCATGGTAGTCTATGAAACGTGTGATTCTTATGATATTTTTGTGGAGATTTTATTTCTACCAGTTAGTTATATATGTTGCAATTTGAGTTTGGATCGCTTGAGGAAGTTGGTTTACTGTCACACGGATGAATGTGAGCTTAGCAGATGATTTGTGGTATTTTTATGATTAGTGATACATGGGTTCATGAAGGTGTAATGACCCGGCCAATTGTTTTGAGTCTAGCACATTGATCACCGATTTGAGGCCCTGAGTAGCTTCACTTAAGGCATTATGACTTGTGCGCGTGGTCAAAATTGAATTTCGGAAGATCGTGTCACGACCCGAAATCCCACCTTCAGGCCATTACTGCGTCTAACGTTGAACCCGCTAGACAAGCTAACGTTTGAACCAAATAAGCTCATTAACAACTAAAACGAACAACATAACTAAGGCATCGATGGTCAACAATATGAAGGTTAACTAAATTCAAAATAATATAGCAACTTCGAAATAAAACCCATATGCATATCCCAGAACTGGTGTCACATACTCACGAATTGTCTATGAGATTACTGAATACAATGGTCTGAAAATAAGTACATATGACTATCTCTGAAACTATAAAATAAGAAAGAACTGAAAGAGAAGTGTACAAGGTGACGCCAAGGCCCACGAACGTCTGCGGGTCTACCTCGAGGTCTCCTGAATAACTGGTGGAATGCTCTCTCCGTCAGTGCCCACCGGGTCCGGTTGCGTGGTCTGCACAACATGAAGAAGTGCAGGTGTAGCATCAGTACAACCGACCCCATGTACTGAGTAAGTGCCGAGCTTAACCTCGGCGAAGTGGTGACGAGGCTAGGACTGACAACAATATATGTACCCGTGCAATTCTATATAATAACAGGAAAATATTGACTGAAATAAACAAGTATAACCAGATTCGGGGAGAGTCATGCTGGGGATAAGAAGGGCAACAAATACTAGCATAGTGGAAAAGGGTAACAACTTAAATATAACAGTAAAGCAGGAATTTAACGCCTCAGATCAGATAATGAACAACACAAGGCACGACATGTCCCCTCGTGCATCACCTCACAAATCACTTGGCACAGAATGTCCCCTCGTGCATCAAACAATAACACATCGGCACGGCATGTCCCCTCGCGCGATAAACGATAAACAATCAGCACGACATGTCCCCTCGTGCGATAAATAATAAACAATCAGCACGACATGTCCCCTCGTCCGATAAATAATAAACAATCAACATGGCATGTCCCCTCGTGTGATAAATAATAAACAATCAGCACGACATGTCCCCTCGTGCGATAAATAATAAACAATCAACACGACATGTCCCCTCGTGTGATAAATAATAAACAATCAGCAAATAATGTGCAAACTAACAATAAGAAATCTCAAGTGTACATAAATACTCAATAAAATTCTATCGTCCCGGCAAAGGACTCAGCTATAACCAAACTCGCTCAGATGTGTAATTTCAATAGTAAGAGTCTCAACTGAACAATTAATCAATAATTTCCCACGTCATGAAACAACATCAATGTATCACTTCTAATCACCGATTAATCATAGTACAGAGAATATCAAGAACACGGTACAATTCATCACAATTGACTCACGTGCATGCTTGACCGCAACATATAGGTACTCGTCACCTCACCTATACGTTGGACATGAATTACACATAGCAAATAAGACTCTATACCTAATCCCTCAAGCTAAGGTTAGGCCAAACACTTACCTCGGCTCCAAAATGCAAGTCAAGCTTCAATCACCGCCTTTCCTCTCGAATCTAACTCCGAATCGAGAATATCTAGACATAATTGATTTATTAACATCAATAATTACTAAATAAACCAATTCCAAAGCCTAATTATACATTTTCTATTATTCTTCCTAAAATACTAAAATTTGACCCCGGGCCCGCACGCTCGAATCCCGAAAATTCTCGAAGGAATCACGCACCCATAGTCTAAGGATCATAAATATGAAGTTTCCACTTGAATTCATAGCATTAAACGGACAATACGCGAATTTCTCAAGAACCCTAAATTTACTACCCAATTCTTGATTTTTCCATTAATTTAGTAGGTAATCCTATTAATTATTCATGCATGAAACTAGTATTAGGAAGGAATTAACTTACCTTAATAGTAGCTAGGTCGTGGTGTGTCCTTCCCAAGCTCACAAGTCTCTAATGGGGTTTTTGGTATGAAGGGAATGAAGAAATCTCGAGTTTTTGGCATTTAAAACAATCTGGCCTACAGGGGTTTCGCACCTGCGGCCTTGGGACCGCGCCTGCGGTCCCGCACCGGCGAGAAAAAGATTAAACCTGCGGAAAATGGCAAGGTAGGCTGGGGTCGCACCTGCGGAGCCGGAGACCGCACCTGCGGCTCTGCTCCTACAGAAAAGGAACCGCACCTGCGGAACCTCCGCACCTGCGAGGCTGGGACCGCAGGAACGGTCCCGCACCTGCGGCTGAGCAACCACACCTGCGGTCACACCAGCAACAACTGCACCAGCAATTGTTCTATCTAGTTTTTAGCCCCGTTGGGTGTCCGGAAGGCACATGGGCCCATCCGAGCCCATCTCGCGCGAGGCTTCGGAACACTCAAAACAACGCTAAATCTCAAAATCACATCCCAAAACCCCTAAAATCCTAATTTAAGAAACTTCAAGTTCTTGATTCTATAACAATGCGCCGGACCGACCTATACAACTCGGAATGACATCAAATTTAGCATACAAGTCACAATTGACATAACGGGACTATTCCCGGTCTCGGAATCACATTCGGACCTCGATAACATAATATCACGTTCCAAACCAAATCTCAAATTTAAGGAAATCCTTATAACTTCATTAACCCTCAATTTCCCATTCTGAAACACGTCAAATGAAGTTCGTTCCTTAGAAAATTTCACAGATAACTCAAATAACACATATTGAACCTGTTCCGGGCTCCGGTACCATAATACGGGCCCGACAAAACAGGTTTCACATCGAGGTTCATTTTCATAAGCCTTTATTATTTTCAGAAAAACAATTTTCTTTAAAAATTCATTTCTCGAACTTGGGACCTAGTAATTCGATTCCGGACATACGCCCCAGTCCCATATTTTCCTACAGACCCTCCGGGATCGTCAAATCACGGGTCCAGGTCTGTTTACCAAGAATGTTGACCAAAGTCAACTTTATTCAATTAATTATCATAAATTCAACTTTTCATCAAATTTCCACATAAAGGCTTCCCGGCTACGTGCCCAGGATGCGCACGCACATCGAGGTGACATTAACGGAGACACTCGGGGCCTCGTAACACAATTTTAGCTAAATTTACACTGGATGACCTTTTGGGTCATCACAATCTCCACCTCTAAAACAAACGTTCATCCTCGAACGGACATAGAAAGGTACCTGAATCGGGGAAAAGGTGGGGATATCGGCTGCGCATATCGGACTCGGACTCCCAGGTCGCTGCCTCAACAAGATGACCTCTCCACTGAACACGAATCGAAGGATAACTCTTCAATCTCAACTGATGAACCTGCCGAGCCAAAATGGCTACCGGCTCCTCCTCATAAGAAAAATCCTTGTCCAATTGGACACCGCTGAAATCAAGTACATGAGATGGATCCGCAATATACCTCCGGAGCATAGACACATGAAACACCGAGTGCACGGCCGATAAGCTCGGCGGCAAGGCAAGTTGGTAGGCCACCTCTCCTACCTTATCCAATATCTCAAGTGGAACAATGTACCTAGGGCTCAACTTGCCCTTCTTCCCGAACCTCATCACGCCCTTCATTTGCGACACTCGAATAAATACCTGGTCTCCTATCATGAATGCCAAATCTCGAACTCTGCGATCCGCATAACTCTTTTGCCTGGACTGAGCTGTACGAAGTCTATCCTGAATAATCTTCACCTTGTCCAAGGCATCCTGGACTAACTCAGAACCCAACAATATAGCCTCTCCTGGCTTAAGCCATCAAACTGGAGACCGACACCGTCTACCATACAACGCCTCATACGGAGCCATCTGAATGCTCGACTGATAGTTGTTATTGTAGGCAAATTCAGCTAAAGGCAAGAACTGGTCCCATGAACCACCAAAATCAATAACACAAGCCCGCAACATATCCTCCAAAATCTGAATAGTCTGCTCGGACTGACCGTCCACCTGTGGATGGAATGCTGTGCTCAAATTAATCTGCGTGCCCAACTCTCGCTGAAATACTATCCAGAAATGGGAGGTAAACTGAGTACCCCTATCTGATATAATGGATAAGGGCATACCATGCAATCGAACAATCTCTCTCATATATATCTTTGCCAACCTCTCCGCTGAATATGAAACTGATACCGGAATGAAGTGCAATGACTTGGTCAGCCTATCCACCACAAACCAAACATCATCTGAATCCATGGGAGTCCAACTACAAAGTCCATGGTGACACGCTCCCACTTCCACTCAGGAAGCTGAATCTGCTGCATCAAACCACCGGGTCTCTGGTGCTCGTACTTAACCTGCTGACAGTTCAAGCACCGAGCTACATAACCTACAATATCCTTCTTCATCCTCCGCCACCAATATTGTTGCTGCAAGTCAAGGTACATTTTTGCGGCGCCCGGATGAATGGAATACCGGGAACTATGGGCCTCCTGTAGAATCAACTCACGATTACCATCAACATCAGGTACACAAATACGGCCCTGCATCTGCAAAACTCCCTCATCATCAACCGTAACATGCTTGGCACCTCCGTGTCGGACTGTATCTCTAAGAACACATTAATGACGATCATCATACTGCCTGGCCCGAATACGGTCATACAATGAAAAACGGACCAAGGTACGGGCCAACACACTGCCAGTCTCAAAAACCTCCAACCTCACAAAGCGGTTGGCTAAAGCTTAAACATCCAAAGCAAGAGGTCGCTCTCCGACTGATAAATAATCTAGGCTGCCCATACTGACTGACTTCCGGCTCAAAGCATCGGCCACCACATTGGCCTTTCCCGGATGGTAAAGAATAGTAATATCATAATCCTTCAGTAACTCTAACCACCTTCTCTGCCTCATGTTCAATACTGTAAACTCTTATGATCCATAAACACTCACAAGGCACACATTACAAGTAATGCCTCCAAATCTTCAATGCATGAACAATAGCTGCAAGCTCCAGATCATGAACTAGATAGTTCTTCTCATGAATCTTCAATTGACGAGAAGCATAGGCTATAACCTTGCCATCATGCATCAACACTGCACCAAGCCCAACCCGTGACGCATCACAATACACGGTATATAGTCCTGATCCTGTGGGAAAAACTAACACTGGTGCTGTGGTCAAGGCCGTCTTGAGCTTTTGAAAGCTCGCCTCACACTCATCCGACCACTTGAACTGGGCACACTTCTGGGTCAACCTGGTCATCGAGGCTGCGATTGATGAAAATCCCTCCACCAATCGGCGATAATAACCTGCTAAGCCCAAGAAACTCCGAATCTCTGTAGCTGAAGTGGGCCTAGGCCAATCTCTAACTGCTGAAATCTTCTTGGGGTCCACCTAAATACCCTTTACCGACACAATATGGCCCAGAAATGCCACCGAACTCAACCAGAACTCACACTTAGAAATTTTGGCATACAACTGACTATCCCTCACAATCTGGAGGACGACTCTAAGGTGCTGTTCATGCTCCTCTCAGCTGCGAGAGTATATAAAGATATCATCAATGAAAACAATAACGAACGAGTACAAATAAGGCCTGAACACTCGGTTCATCAACTCCATAAAAGCAGCGGGGGCATTTTTCAACCCGAATGACATCACCAAAAACTCATAATGCCCATACCAAGTGCGAAAGGCTGTCTTAGGAACATCTGAAACCCTAATCCTCAGCTGATGGTAACCAGATCTCAAGTCTATCTTGGAGAACACTGTAGCACCCTGAAGCTAGTCAAATAGATCATCAATCATCGGCAAAGTATACTTATTCTTGATAGTAACCTCATCCAGCTTCCGGTAGTCAATACACATCCTCATTGAGCCATCTTTCTTCTTTACGAACAACACTGGAGCACCCCAATGATAAACACTAGGCCTAATGAAGCCTTTATCCAACAAGTCCTGCAACTGATCCTTCAATTCCTTCAACTCTGGCGGGGCCATACGATACGGCGGGATAGAAATGGGCTGAGTGCCCTGGGCCAACTCGATACAAAAGTCAATATCCCTGTCGGGTGGCATACCCGGCAGGTCAGTAGGGAAAACCTCCGGGAACTCACGAACCACAGCTACAGATTCCATAGAAGGAATCTCAGCACTAGAATCACGAACATAGGCCAAATTGGCCAAACAACCCTTCTCGACCATACACCGAGCCTTCATATAAGAAATAACTCTGCTAGAAGAATGACTAGGTGTCCTTCTCCACTCCAAATGAGGTACTCCTGGTAAGGCTAAGGTCACTGTCTTGGCATGACAGTCCAGAATAGCATGATAGGGAGATAGCCAATCCATCCCCAATATAACATCAAAGTCCACCATATCCAGAATCAAAAGATCAACCTAAGTCTCCATACCACCAATAACTACTAAGAAAGCACGGTAGACTCGATCTACCACTATAGAATCACCCACCGGTGTAGACACATGCACATCAGTACTCAAGGAATCACGGGGCATACTCAAATAAGGGGCAAAATATGAAGACACATAGGTGAATGTAGAACCCGGATCAAATAACACCGAAGCCTCTCGGTTGCAAAACGAACCGTACCTGTAATAACTGCATCAGAAACCTCAGCGTCAGGCTTGGCAGGAAAAGCATAATACCGGGACTAAGCCCCTCCAGCCTGAACAACACTGGTTCTACCTTCTACGGGCTGACCCCTATCTCTCATGACCTGCCCTCCACCTCTATGAGTCTGACCTCCACCTATGGCACCACGACAACAACCCCTAGCTGGCTGAGGGGGTGGGGGTGCACCTGATGCAGGAACCATGGCACGAGAACCCTGATATTGAGACCCACCAAAACCTCGATGGAAAAACCTGGAAATATGCCCCATACCACCGCAAGTGTAGTAAGTCTTCGGATGCTGAGAATACTGACCCTGGAACTGTCCCTGGCGACCAGAATGACCACCGTGAAGACTTTGTATCGGCGGTGCACTAATGGGAGCTGATGATGCACTGCGGGATTCCTGGAGTGCCGATTAGTAAGGCCTAGGGGGATGACCTCTACCAAATGAATCCCTGCCTCCAGATGAGGCACCACTGAAGCGGCCAAAATGATGAGGTCCCTTGTCAGACCCCTGACTACCACCCGGGAATAATACAATCTCAATGCGTCTGGCCACATCGGTTGCATCCTGAAAGGAGATATCAGTACCCATCTCCCTAGCCATCTGAAGTTTGATAGGCTGAGCCACACCCTCAATAAATCTCCGAACCCTCTCCCGATTAGTAGGAAGTATCATAAGTGCATGCATGGGTAGAGTGATGAACCTGGTCTCGTACTATGTGACACACATAGATCCCTGCTGGAGGCACTCAAACTGCCTCCGAAGATCCTCTCACTGAGTAATGGGAAGAAACTTCCCCAAGAATAGCTCGGAGAACTGAGCCCAAGTCAATGGTGCAGACCCAGCTGGTCTGGTCAGGCAATAGTCTCTCCACCAAGTCTTAGCGGAACCCGAAAGACGAAATGTAGCAAAGTCAACTCCATTGGACTCCACAACGCCCATGTTTCGAAAAACCTCATAACAGCTGTCTAAATAGTCCTGGGGATCCTCTGATGGGACACTAGCAAATGTAGTAGTGAATAACTTGGTGAACCGATCCAGTCTCCATAGGGCATCTGCTGACATAGCTGCACCCTCGGGTGCCGGTGCCACAATACCCGGTTGAGCTACTCCAGCTGTTTGAGGTGCTGGAGCCTAAAACTGAGTGGCAAACTGCTCTGGGGTGTGAATAACAGGAGTCTGGGTCCCTCCCCCTAGCTGGTGCAGTAGGAAGAAGACCAGTCTGAGCCACACGCTCCATGAGTCCCACCAAGCGGACTAGAGCGTCCTGAAGCACTGGGGTGGCAATGAACCCCTCCGGGACCTGAGCTAGTCCAACTGGAACTGTCGGAGTAGGAACCTCACCGGCAATGTCTACCTGCGGGTCCTCTACTAGGGCTGCTGCTCTGGGATGAACCCTGCCTCTGCCTCGGCCTCTGGCACGGCCTCGACCCCTCGTAGGAGCTGCAATAGGAGGATCAGGCTGCTGGTCGGTCGACGAGAAAGCACGCGTCCTCGCCATCTGCGAGAGAGTAAAATAGAGGCCCAATTAGTATTTAGAATTCAAATGGCACGACAGAGAATGAAAGATATGAAATTATTCCTAACTTTGCAGCCTCCGGGGGATAAGTACAGACGTCTCCGTACCGATACCTCAGACTCTACCAAGTTCGTCTGTGAGTTGTGAGACCTAAAATACCTAGGGCTCTGATACCAACTTGTCACGACCCAAAATCCCACCTTCGGGCCATGACTGCGTCTAACGTTGAACCTGCTAGACAAGCCAACGTTTGAACCAAATAAGCTCATTAACAACTAAAACGAACAAGATAACTAAGGCATCGATGGTCAACAATATGAAGGTTAACTCTAAATAATATAGCAACTTCGAAATAAAACCCATATACATATCCCAGAACTGGTGTCACATACTCACGAACTGTCTATGAGATTACTGAATACAATGGTCTGAAAATAAGTACATATGACTGTCTCTTAAACTATAAAATAAGACAGAAATGAAAGAGAAGGGTAAAAGGTGACGCCAAGGCCCACGAACGTCTACAAGTCTACCTCGAGGTCTCCTGAATAACTGGTGGAATGCTCCATCTGTCAGTGCCCACCGGGTCCGGCTGCGTGGTCTGCACAACATGAAGAAGTGCAGGTGTAGCATCAGTACAACCGAACCCATGTACTGAGTAAGTGCCGACCCTAACCTCAGAGTAGTAGTGACGAGGCTAGGACTGATAACAATATATGTACCTGTGCAATTCTATAAAATAACAGGAAAATATTGACGGAAATAAACAAGTATAAATAGCTTCAGGGAGAGTCATGCTGGGGATAATAGGGGCAACAAATACTAGCATAGTGGAACAGGGTAACAACTGAAATGTAACAGTAAAGAAGGAATTTAACGCCTCAGAACAGATAATAAACAACACAAGGCACGACATGTTCCCTCGTGCATCACCTCACAAATCACTCGGCACGGAATGTCCCCTCGTGCATCAAACAATAACACATCGGCACGGCATGTCCCCTCGTGCGATAAACAATAAAACAATCAGCACGACATGTCCCCTTGTGCGATAAATAATAAACAACCAGCACAACATGTCCCCTCGTGCGATAAATAATAAACAATGAACATGGCATGTCCCCTCGTGTGATAAATAATAAACAATCAGTACAGCATGTCCCCTCGTGCGATAAATAATAAACAATCAACACGGCATGTCCCCTCGTGTGTTAAATAATAAACAATCAGTAATACAACGTGCAAACTAACAAAAGAAATCTCAAGTGTACAGAAATACTCAATAAAATTCTATCGTCCCGGCAAAGGACTCAGCTATAACCAAACTCGCTCAGATGTGTAATTTCAATAGTAAGAGTCTCAACTGAACAATTAATCAATAATTTCCCACGTCATGAAACAACATCAATGTATCACTTCTAATCACCGATTAATCATAGTACAGAGAATATCAAGAACACGGTACATTTCATCACATTTGACTCATGGGCATGCTTAACCGCAACATATAGGTACTCGTCACCTCACCTATACGTTGTATATGAATTACACATAGCAAATAAGACTCTATACCTAATCCCTCAAGCTAAGGTTAGGCCAAACACTTACCTCGACTCCAAAATGCAAGTCAAGCTTCAATCACAACCTTTCCTCTCGAATCCAACTCCGAATGGAGAATATCTAGACATAATTGATTTATTAACATCAATAATTACTCAATAACCCAATTCCAAAGCCTAGTTATACATTTTCTATTATTCTTCCAAAAATACTAAAATTTGACCCCAAGCCCGCACGCTCGAATCCCGAAAATTCTCGTAGGAATCACTCACCCATAGTCTAAGGATCATAAATATGAAGTTTCCACTTGAATTCATAGCGTTAAACGGACAATACACGAATTTCTCAAGAACCCTAAATTTACTACCCAATTCTTGATTTTCCATTAATTTAGTAGTAAACCCTATTAATAATTCATGCATGAAACTAGTATTAGGAAGGAATTAACTTACCTTAATAGTAGCTAGGTCGTGGTGTGTCCTTCCCAAGCTCACAAGTCTCTAATGGGGTTTTTGGTATGAAGGGAATGAAGAAATCCCGAGTTTTTGGCATTTAAAACAATCTGGCCTACAAGGGTTCCGCATCTGCGGCCTTGGGACCGCACCTGCGGTCCCGTACCGGCGAGAAAAAGATCGCACCTGCGGTCCCACACCGGCGAGAAAAAGATCGCACCTGCGGAAAATGGCAAGGTAGGCTGGGGTCGCAGCTGCGGAGCCGGAGACCGCATCTGCGGCTCTGCTTCTACGGAAAAGGAACCGCACTTGCGGAACCTCCGCACCTGCGAGGCTGGGACCGTAGGAGCAGTCCCGCACCTGCGGCTAGGCAACCGCACCTGCGGTCACACCAGCAACAGCTGCACCAACAGTTGTTCTAGCTGGTTTTTAGCCCCGTTGGGTGTCCGGAAGGCCCTAGGTCCACCCGAGCCCCCGTCCAAATATACCAACAAGTCCTAAATTGTAATACGGACTCGCGCGAGCCTTCGGAACATCCAAAACAATCCTAAATTTCAAAATCACATCCCAAAACCCCTAAAATCCTAACTTAAGAAACTTCAAGTTCTTGATTCTATAACAATGCGCCGGACCGACCTATGCAACTCGGAATGACATCAAATTTTGCATACAAGTCGCAATTGACATAATGGGACTATTTCCAGTCTCAGAATCACATTCGGACCTCGATAACATAAAATCACATTCCAAACAAAATCTCAAATTTAAGGAAATCCTTATAACTTCATTAACCCTCAATTTCCCATTTTTGATCCGAAACACGTCAAATCAAGTCTGCTCCTTACAAAATTTCACAGATAACTCAAATAACATATATCAAACCTGTTTCGGGCTCCGGTACCATAATACGGGCCCGGCAACACAGGTTTCACATCGAGGTTCATTTTCATAAGACTTTATTATTTTTCAGAAAAACAATTTTGTTTAAAAATTTATTTCTCGCACTTGGGACCTCGAAATTCGATTCCGGGCATACGCCCTAGTCCCATATTTTCCTACGGGATCGTCAAATCGTGGTTTCGGGTCCGTTTACCAAGAATGTTGACCAAAGTCAACTTTATTCAATTAATTATCATAAATTCAACTTTTCATCAAATTTCCACATAAAGACTTCCCGGCTACGCACCCAGGTGCGCACGCACATCGAGGTGAGATTAACGGAGACTCTCAGGGCCTCGGAACATATTTTTAGCTAAATTTTCACAGGATGACCTTTTGGGTCATCACAGATCGAAGTTGATTTGGAAAGAAAATTCTAATTTTGGAATCCTTGAGTTGGAAGAATTTCATAAATTTGGGTTGAGGTGTATGTTAATGTTATCAATGTCCTTTTGGGATTCTGAGTCCGGGAATAGCTCCGGATGGTGATTCTGGTATTTGGAGTGTGTCCGAAAGTAGATTTGGAGGTTCGTAGGTCATTTCGGGGTCATTGGCGAAAGTTAGAAATTTTAAGGTTTTTGAGAAGTTTTACTGGAATTGGACCTTTTGATATTGTGGTTAGATTCCGATTTCGGAAGTTGGAGAATGTCTGTAATGTCGAATGTGACTTGTACGTAATATTTAAGGTTAGTCAGACGTGATTTGATGGGTTTCAACATTGAATGTAGAAGTTTGAAGTTCTAAAGTTTATTAAGATTGAATTGGGGTGAGATTCATGATTTTGATATTGTTTGATGTGATTTGACACCTCGAGCAGGTCCGGGTTATGTTACGAGACTTGTTCATATGGTTGGACAGGGTCCTTGGGGCCTCGGCTGTGTTTCAAGATGGTTTCAGATCATTTCGGGCTTTTTTGGACTACTGTTACTTGTATCTGGTTTCCTTCTTCGCGAACGCGAAAGGGGTCCCGCGTTCGCGAAGAGGTATTTTGAGGCAGCTGGATTTTATCCTTCGCAAATGCCAGGCAGAGGTCGCGAATGCGGAGGGTTGCCTTAGGAACCTATATGAATTCGAAGGGAGAATCGTGAACGCGTAGAAGGAAATAGGGAGCTGGGCTTGAGGCCGTTTGTCCTATGCGAACGCGAAGAGGATAACATGAACGCGAAGGGGCAGGGTCAGCTGGCCTTCGCGAATGTGCTCAATGGGTTGCGAATGCGCTCAGTGGGTCGCAAATGTGCTCAGTGCGTTGCGAACATGAAGAAAGGCACCGCATGGGCAGTCTCATTTTAAAGACATGATTGGGCCATTTTCCTAAAATTTTCATTTGGTTGGCCAATTGGAGCTCTTGGAAGGGAGAGTTTCATCATTTATATCAATGTAAGTGAATCTCACCTATTGCAAGTTAAATACTTGGATTATATATGGATTTAGACATGAATTGTTTTACAAATTCGGGATTCTAAGGGAAAACCTAGAAATTTATATTTTTTGATTTTGACCATGAATTTGGGCATGGAATTGAGAACAAATCATATATTTGAGATCATGATGTTATGGGTAGTGTTTATCTTTGAAAATTTAAGGAATTCGTGCACGTGGGCCCGGGGGTTAATTTAAGGAATTCTTCAATTTGGTTGGAAAAGCACTTTGATATTTAGGATGTGAACTCTTGAGCACGTATTGACTATTTTATATAACATTTGACTATATTCGGGTCGTTTGGAACCGAGTTGAGGATTTAAAGCACAATTTTGGACAGGAAAGTAAGCTTTGAAATGAGGTAAGTCCCCTGTCTAACTCCTTGAGGGGGAAACTACCCCTAGGTATTGTATACTGTCGTGTGCTACTTGTTGTGGGGGCTACGTACGCGCGAGGTGAGGAGAGCATGTACGTAGCTACATTCATGTTATTGTTCGGGTAGACTTAGGTTCACATCATGCTATATATATACTATTTGAGCCATCTCTCGCCTATTAAATTCCTCTGTTTTACATTTCTACTTGAGACTAGACTTGCTATTGTAGAGACTTCAAGGGTTCATGATTTGTCACCGAATAAATTTTCTTCTCTTACGACATGTCTCCGTTATATGTATATGTTTTATTGAAAGGTTTTTATTAAAGAAATTACAACTCTTACGTTTATTCGTGAGTAGGGTAAGGACCCGTCAAAGCTTCTTATTCTAGTGGGATCAGATCGTTTGCCTTGGCAGGATTATGTATTTCATATCTTATGGGATCGGGTCGTTACCCTTGGTAGGATTATGTACCACACTCTCATGGGAGCGGGTCGTTCGCCTCGGTAGGTTAATAGATGAATCTATGGTTTGTGTCGTTCGATCCTCGACAGTGCACAATTTTAATACTTAAGTTGAATCGGGTTGTACGCCTTGGCATTTCCTATATCATATCCTCATGGAATCGTGCATAATATTTTGCAAGAATCCAGTGTGACCGTGAGTTTTCCTGGTTTGAATTATGACAATCTGCTTTATGTGATCCCCTACACCTATATGTGTGCTCAGGTTAAGGATGGAATTTCTAATGGGGAGCTTAAGTTTATAGTAAATATGGGAAATTATACCACGTGATTTGTACTTATTTATTTCCTTTATTTACTCTACCTCATTTTTATTTACCTCTTTACTGTACCTGATGTTATTGGACCACTAGTGAGTGTCGATGTCGACCCCTCGTCACTACTTCTCTAGGGTTAGGCTAGATACTTACTGGGTACACGTTGATTTACATACTCATACTACACTTGCTGCACATTTTTGTGCAGGTACATATATGACTAGTGGCCTTGTGAGATCAGAGGCGTGTATTCATGCGAGTACTTAGATGAGCTGCATTCCTTATTATGACCCGCAGCCGACAGAGTCTCCTTCAGAATATGTATATTTTTCCTGTCCAATTTGAATTCCGGATAGATGCTGCATTTTATTTTATATTCCTAGTTGATGCTCATGCACTTGTGACATCGGGTTTCGGGGTGATTATGGGTTGTCTTGTATTGAAATGGTTAAAAATATTAGTATTTATTTTGTAAATACCATCTTTTACTATTTAATTGAAGGAAAAATATGATTTCCAAAATATTAAAACGAGAACCAAATTAAGTATTTATTTTTGGCTTGCCTAACAGTGGTGTCCGGCACCATCGACCATTAATGGATTTTGGGGCGTGACAACATGGTATCAGAGCGCTAGGTTCACTTAGGTCTCACGAGTCATGAGCGAGTCTAGTAGAATCTTGGGGATCAGTAAGGAGACGTTTTGTACTTATCTTCGAGAGGCTACAACGTTGTTAGCAACACTTCCATTCTTGATTCCTCATCGTGCGAATTGATCCTTTTGAGTCTTGTACCATTATTTCTTTCCTATTCAATCTTATGTGACGTGAAGCGCCTGTTGCGGATTGGGAATCGAGGAATTTTCATTGTATTACAGATGTGGTGCAGGATGTTTCTACCTACGCATTTGATTAGATATTACCGTCGTCATTCGGAAGGCCTTCCTGTCATTTCAGTTCAACATCAGTATTACGTAAGGTTTGAGATTTGGCTTTAATTTTTATGACACATCATGCATTGCTATCCACAATATTTGTGTAATGGTAGGATGCTTGTCTACGCGTCGAGGTAGTGAATGACCTGAAAGGAGGTTTTACACAATGCATGATTCAAAGACTCAGTATTTTATCTCCGGCAGAGGAAAGGCAATCAGACTAGGAATGTTCATATTTTGCTTGATGGAGTAATGAGGCTTGGTATTTTTCGAGCGTATTAGAGTTCTCAATAGTGATGTGGTGTCGTCATCCTTGTTGAATGTGTTACGATTTTCCGATGTTATGGCCTTATTTAATTTGCCTTCGGGGTAGGGTATTGTGAAATTGTGCCTGAGATGCGGTTGTCTGAGGTAACAGAGTGTAGCAATTTCAGAATTGAATTGGTACTTCTAGCATTGACGGCTCAAGAAAGATGATCTTCAAAGAGGTTTAGAGTTGGTAGCGGCTCATTTCTTCGTGTTACATAGTTGGATTCAGATATGGGGCAACAATTGGGCAGCGAAGGATGAGGAAGGACATGCGAGAGGTGCTTTGCGGTGGTTGAATTGTGAGAGGATCAAGTTCTAATTTCGGAAGCCTTAAGTTGGAGGAATTGACTAAAGTGTGTTTTTTGAGTAAATAACCTCGGAATCGGGATTTGAAGGTTCCAACAGGTTCATATGATGATTTTGGACATGGGCATATGTCCGGATCGGGTTTTGGATGACCCGGGAGCATTTTAGTGTCTATTATGGGAGTTGGCATTTTGGAAAAATTCCATAAATTTGGGTTGAGGTTTATTTCAATGTTATCGATGTTTGTTTTGGGATTCCGAGTATGGGAATATCTCAGAATGGTGATTATGGTATTGGGAGCGCGTTTGGAAGTGGATTTGGAAGTCCGTAGGTCATTTCGGGGTAATCTGGCGAAAGTTAGAAATTTGAAGGTTTTTGAGAAGTTTGACCGGGAGTGAACCTTTTTATATCGGGGTCGGATTCCGATTCCTGAAGTTGGAGTAGGTCCGTAATTTTGAATGTGACTTGAGTCCTCGAGCAGGCCCGTTTTATGTTACGGGACTGGTTTATGTGATTGGATAGGGTCTCGGGGGCGCGGGCTGTGTTTTTGGATAGTTTCGGATCATTTCGGGCTGTTTTGGACTACTGTTGGTAGTATCTGGTTTCCTTCATTGCAAACGCGAAGAAGGTCCCACGTTCACGAAGAGGAATTTTGAGGTAGCTAGATTTTGTCCTTCGCTAACACGAGGCAGAGTTCGTAAACGCGGAGGGTTGCCTAAGGAACCTACGCGAACGCGAAGGGAGAATCGCGAATGCGTAGAAGGAAGGGGGGAGCTGGGCCTGAGACCATTTGGCATACATGAACGAGAGGACGATAACGCGTACGCAAAGGGGCTGGGTCACCTGGACTTCACGAATGCGCTCAATGGGTCGGCAATGCGAAGAAGAGCAGCACCTGGGCAGTGTCATTTTAAAGACATGATTTTGCCATTTTCTTCCATTTTTCATTTGGTGCGATTGTTGGAGCTCTTGGAAGGGAGATTTTCGTCATGTATGTCAAGGTAAGTGATTCCCACCTATAGCAAGGTAAATACTTAGGTTACATATGGATTTAGACATGAAAATTTGTAGACATATGGGATTTTGAGGGAAAACCTAGAAATTTATATTTTTGGATTTTTACCATGAATTTGGGCATGGAATTGAGAACAAATCATATATTTGAGTCATGATGTTATGGATAGTGTTTATCTTCGAAATTTACGGTATTCGGGCACGTGGGTCGGGGGTTAATTCTAGGAATTCTTCAATTTGTGTTGGAAAATAACTTTGATAGTTAGGATGTGAACTCTCGAGCACGTATTGACTCTTTTATATAACATTTGACTAGCTTCGGGTCATTTGGCATCAAGTTGAGGATTAAAAGCACAATTTTGAATCGGAAAGTTATCTTTGGGACGAGGTAAGTCTCATGTCTAACTCTGTGAGAGGGAAGTTAACCCTAGGTATTGTATATTGACGTGTGCTACTTGTTGTGGGGGCTACGTACGCGCGATGTAACTAGAGCCCGTATGTAGATACGTTCATGTTATTGTCTTGGTAGACTTAGGTTCACATCATGTTATAATTGTACTATTTGAGCAGTCTCTCGCCTATTAAATTCCTTTGTTTTACATTTCTACTTGAGACTAGACACGGGTTAATGATTTGTCACCGAATAATTTTTTTCCTCTTACGGCATGTCTCCCTTATATGTATATGTTTTATTGAAAGGTTTTTATTAAAGAAATTAAAACTCACATGTTTATTTGTGAGTGGGGTCAAGGACCCGTCAAAGCTTCTTATTCTAATGGGATCGGGCCGTTCGCCTCGGCAGGATTATGTATTTCACATATTATGGGGTCAGACCATTCGCCTTGGCATGATTTATGTACCACACTCTCATGGGAGCGGGTCGTTCACCTCCACAGGTTAATAAATTCATCTACGGTTCGGGTCGTTTGACCATCAGCAGTGCACAATATAAATACTTATGTTGGATCGGGCAGTACGCCTCGGCATATCCTATATCATATCCTCATGGAATCTGTCATGACCCAACTTCCCCCCCCCCCCCCCCCCAACTGGGTTTCGTGACGGCACCTAGTCTAGACGACAAGGTAAGCGTAAACAGTTGAGTAAATTAAAGGCGAACAAGTCAAAATAGCGAAAAATGAAATAAAGGCATACTAGTAATCAATGCCGCTCGGCATTTACAGCTTACTTTACCCAAGATCCGGAATATCTACAAACATCACAAGCTAACTCTATGGATCAACATACAAAAACTGGAAAGGAATGAAAGTATAATCTCATCTACAAGCTATATCTATGCTAGGATAGGAGGGGGACTCGGAAGCTCTGCGAATGCTGCAGAATACCTCTAAGTCTCCAAATCTCCGCTGCTCGGCTAGCTTCGATATTTCGCACTGGTACCTGGATCTGCACATGGGAAAACATGCGCAGAAGGGCGTGGGTACTCCACATTCGGTACCCAGTAAGTGCCAATCCTAACCCCAGTCAAGTAGTGACGAGGTTAGGTTGCGGCTCTACTGAGTTTGCAAAAATAAGCAGATATAATTAACAGTTAAGTAAAGCAGTAATAATTAACGGAAGGTAAAGTAAACCGGAAAGAACGAAGCAATAGATCTCAGTTCCGCACAGCATATAAGTCAATAAATAACCATGCAATGCAATACCAGGGAAAGTCTCAGGTTTCGGCCCGCAATCCCAATGTAAATATGCCATGCAATGCAAGGGAAAGTCTCAGGTCTCGGCCCGCAGTCCCGATGCAAATATGCGATGCAATGCAAGGGAAAGTCTCATGTCATAGCCCGCAGCCCCAATGTAAATATGCAATGTAATGCAAGGGAAAGTCTCAAGTCATAGCCCGCAGTCCAGATGTAAATAGGTAATGCGAGTGTATATCAGATATCGCAAAATTCAAAGGTTTTTTGGAAAAATAGTTGGATATTATGGGTTAAATTATGTAAACCAGTTTCAAATAATTGCAACGAGTGGAAAATCGGGTAAAAATCGATTGTCATGGTAAGATCTTTAATTTGTTACACAATTCGAACCAATAATAGTAATAATAGGATTGAAAGTGAGGCAGGTCACAAAAAGAGCGATGTAAATTTAGTAAAAATATCCCATGCACACACTCGTCACCTCATGTACACGGGGGTTTTATAGAAAAACTAGTTAAAAATGCCTAAGGGAAATTCCCCAACACAGAGTTAGGCAAGTCACTTACCTCGACTGTGCTAATCAACAAATAATCACACTCTTGCCACGAGTATCCAACTCTGGGTGGCCCAAATCTATTCAATTCGACTGCATAATGTAAATATAATTTCAAGAGTTCGAACTAACTAATTAATTCGGAACTAATACGCGAAATAGAAAAATTGACCAAAATGCCCCTCGGGCCCACGTCTCGGATTCGGATAAAATTTATGTTTTCCGAACCCTTATTCACTCACGAGTGTAACCATATGAAAAACTCTCAAATCGGGGGTCAAATACCCAATCAAAACCCAAAATTTGGTCTAAGAAGTTTCTTCCAATTTCCCAAATTTCTACTCAATAATCTCGAATTTAAGGTGGAGTTTAAGATTAGAATCATGAAAATTAACCTATGATGGTTAGAAATCACTTACCTAAAATTCCCAGGTGAAACGTCCCTCAACAATCGCCTCTCCCGAGCTCCCACAATTCAAAAATGGTGAAAATAGGCTTTAACCCTCGAAATGGGTTTTTAACATTCTGCACAATGGTTTTCTACTATGCGATCGCGGAACTTCAGCCGCGATCGCGGAGAGTAATAAACATGCACCCACAATTTGACCTATGCGATCGCGACAGGAGGTCTGCGATCGCGGACCTTCTGGAAGCAGACTTATGGGATCGCTTTCCAACGCCTGCGATCGCGGAGGACAGCGAAATAGATCTATGCGATCACGGATAGTCTTCTGCGATCGCGAAGAACAACTTACGTGCCTCCCCAGATGACACTATGCGATCGCGGAGAAGGAATCACTGCTAGTGAAAAACCAGCAAAACCAGCTAAGGCCTTTTGGCCAAAAGGGTCTGTTTGAACCCCCAAAACACAGCTGAGGCCCCCGGGACCTCAACCAAAACTACCAACCGACCCTAATACCTCATTCAAAATTTGTCGAGTACTAAAACACGCCCCATGACATCAAAATCTTCAAACGGAGCTAACGGAGTTGACGAAATTCCATTCCGAATCCGTCTTCATACAGCTCTAGCTACGGTCCGATTTATAAAGCTGAAATTCACATTAAAGGACTATGTGTCCTAAATCACTCCAAATTTCACCACTCAACGCTCCGACAAGTTCCATTAACATAATAAGGCAAGGGAGAAGAAGTTATTAGGGGATCGGGGTGCTAACTCTCAAAATGACCGAACGGGTCGTTACATTCTCCCCCTATTAAGAAAATCGTTCGTCCTTGAACGAGTATAGAAACATACCTGAAGCTGTGAAAAGATGAGGGTACTGACTCCGCATGTCTTGCTCGGTCTCCCAAGTCGCCTCCTCGACCGGATGACCCCTCCATTGAACTTTGACTGAGGGAAAATTCTTCGACCTGAGCTTTCTGACCTGCCTGTCCAAAATGGCCACAGGCTCCTCAACATATGATAAATCCTTGTCCTATTGGACTGAGCTAAAATCCAAAACATGAGTGGGATCACCGTGATACTTCTGGAGCATGGAAACGTGGAATACCGGATGAACACCATCTAGATTGGGAGGCAGGGCCAACTCATAAGCAACCTCCCCAACTGACCGCAACACCTCAAAAGGGCCAATGAACCTCGGACTCAGCTTACCCTTCTTCCCAAATCTCATGACGCCCTTCATAGGCGACACCCGAAGCAAAACCCGATCACCAGCCATAAATGCCAAGTCACGAACCCACCGGTCCGCCTAACTCTTCTGTCTGGACTGAGCTATGCGAAGTCTCTCCTAAATCACCTTCACCTTGTCCAGGGCGTCCTGAACTAAGTCTGTACCCAACAATCGGGCCTCGCCCGGCTCAAACCATCCCACTGGAGACCTGCACCCCTACCATACAAAGTCTCGAACGGTGCCATCTGAATGCTGGACTAGTAACTATTGGTCTAAGCAAACTCTGCAAGAGGCAAGTATCTATCCCAAGACCCTTCGAAATCCATCACACAAGCACGTAGCATATCCTCCAAAATTTGAATCGTGCGCTCGGACTGCACGTCTGTTTGGGGGTGAAATGTTGTACCGAGGTCAATCTGGGTACCCAACTCACTATGCAAGGCTCTCCAGAAGTGCGAGGTGAACTGAGGACCTCGATCAGATATAATAGATACCGGTGCACCGTGCAACCAGACTATCTCCTGAATGTAGATTTGGGCCAACCTCTCAGAAGAATATGTAGTCAACACTGGAATAAAGTGGGCTGATTTGGTCAGCCGGTCCACAATCACCCAAATAGCATCATGTTTCCCCAGAGTCCGAGGAAGTCCAACCACAAAGTCCATGGTGATTCTCTCCCACTTCCACTCTGGAAGCCTAATCTGCTGAAGTAATCCTCCCGGTCTCTGATGCTCACATTTGACTTGCTGCCAGTTGAGACACTTGGCTACAAACTCCGATATATCCTTCTTCATCTTCCGCCACCAATAGTGCTGTCTCAGATCCTGGTACATCTTCGCGGTACCAGGATGAATGGAGTACCGGGAGCTATGGGCCTTCTCAAGAATCAACTCCCGACGTCCATCTACATCGGGCACACAAATACGGTCCTGCAGCCTCAACACACCATCATCACCTATGGTCATATCCCTGACACCATCCCGCTGAACTCTATCCCGAAGAGACCGAAGGTTGGGATCATCATACTGGCGCTCCCGAATGCGGTCATAAAGAAAAGATCAAGAAATGATACAAGCCAATACCCGGTGAGGCTCAGAAAGATCCAGTCTCACAAACTGACTGGCTAAGGACTAAACATCAAATAAATCATAAATGCGGGCCAATGGGTACTTGTTCTTCACTGTCACCTTATTCAGCTGCCGGTAGTCGATACACATACGCATCGAACCATCCTTTTTCTTCACAAATAATATCGGAGCACCCCAAAGAGACACACTGGGCCTGATGAAACCCTTGTCCAGCAACTCCTGTAACTGCTCCTTCAACTCCTTTAACTTAGGAGGAGCCATACGATAAGGAGGAATGGAAATGGGCTGAGTGCCAGGCAACAAATCAATGCCAAAATCAATGTCTCTGTCCGGCGGCATACCCGGAAGATCAGCTGGAGAAATATCATGATAGTTCCTTACAACTGGGACTGACTCAACTGTAGGGGTCTCAGTACTAACATCCCTCACATAAGCCAAATATGCGTTGCACCCTTTTGCAACCATCCGCTGAGCTTTAAGAAAAGAAATAACTCGACGAGGAGTATACTCTAATGAACCTCTCCACTCCAACCTCGGCAATCCTGGCATAGCCAGTATCACGGTCTTGGCGTGAAAATCAAGAATAACGTAGTGGGGATATAACCAGTCCATACCCAATATGACATCGAAGTCTACCATGCTAAGTAATATAAATCGGCCCTGGTCTCAAAACCGCTAATAGAAATCAAGCACGACCGATATACACGATCCACAACAAGAGAATCCCCCACTAGAGTAGAAACATATACGGGGGAACTCAAAGAATCCCGAGATATCCCCAAATGTGAAGCAAAGTAAGAAGACACGTATGAATATGTAGACCCTGGGTCAAATAATACCGAGGCATCCCGATGACAGACGAGGATGATACCTGTAATAATTGAATCTGAAGCAATGGCCTCGAATCGGGCTGGAAGGGCATAGTATCTGGCCGGACCTCCCCCTCTAGGGCAACCTCTACCTCCCCGACCTCCACCTCGAGTTGCCTGAGATGGTGGGGTAGCAGCTGGGGCTGGAAGGATAGCTGGGGGACCTGGTGGAAGACGTGGAACCTGATATGACTGAGGTGGTGCACCCCTCCTAGCTCTGGGGAAATCTTTGATCTTATGATGAGGATCACCACACCCAAAACAACCCCTCTTAGGGTGTGACGGCTGCTGCTGGCTCTGAACTGGCCTGCTGGACTGACAGGTAATAGCACCTCGAGTTGAAGGCACCTGAGATACTGGTGGTGCATAATAAAACTGTTGAGGTCTAGAAGGAGCTGGAATATCGCTGGCTGCTGGAAGAGCTGAATGAATGGGGCGAATCACAAAACCCCTACCAAAGCGTGTTGTAGGTGCACGAACTCCTAAAAAGTTACCCGTCTCTCGAGACCTCTTGGCCTCTCTCTCCTCCCTGTCCTGGGCTAACATACTCTCAATCCTCCGGGCAATGCTCACGGCCTGCTGGTAAGTGATATCTATCTCCAGCTCCCTGGCCATGCTGATCCGAATATTAGGGTGGAGCCCCTCAATGAAACGACGAACTCTCTCTCTGACGGTGGAAACCAAAGTTGGGGCATGGTGAGCCAAATCACTGTATCGAACTGCGTACTCTGACACAGTCATAGTACCCTGACGTAACTGCTCAAACTCTGCACGCCAAGCATCCCTGAGGCTCTGAGGGACGAACTCAAGTAGGAACATCTCTGAGAACTGAACCCATGTAAGTGAATTTGCCTCGTCCGGACTGCTCAACTCAAAAGCACGCCACCACTGATAAGTTGCTCCCCTTAGCTGGAAAGCAGTGAAAGAGACCCCACTCGTCTCCATGATACCCATAGTGCGGAGAAAGCGATGCCACTCCTCAAGGAAACCCAGAGCATCATCTGAAGCTAATCCGCTGAACTCAGGTGGGTGGTACTTCTTGTACCTCTCAAGACGGAGCTGCTCGGACTCAGATGCAGCTGCTCTAGCCTCATGCTGAACTGGAGTTGTTGGAGGCATAGGGATATACTTTGGAACCTGCCCCATGTGAACCCTCTGCTCAGGAGTACGGGCTACGGGAGTCTGTGTCCCTCCCCTGGCCTGGGATGTAGCTGGGGCAATCAGAAGTAGTCCCACCTGAAACAGAGTACTGAAAGCACTCATGAACTGGGCCAAAGTCTCCTGGAGGGCTGGAATAATAGGAGGAACCTCCGGCGCCCCTCCAACTATGGCTGCTGGGGGATCCTCTGCCTTCGCTCTAGCCGGTGCTCGGGCTGCACCACGTGCTCGTCCTCTGCCTCGGCCATAGCCTCTGGTGACTCTGGCTGGGGGCTCGGGTGCCTGATTGCCAGTACGTCCAGTGCGAGTGCGAACCATCTGTAAGAAGAATAGAATGGAGTTTAAGAATTTTTTTTTGGTAACAATAACCGGCACGAGAGATTCCAAGAAGTATGATTGTTCCTAACAGTAACATAGCCTCTCGAATACAAGTACAGACGTCTCCGCACCGATCCGCGAGACTCTAATAAACCGGCTTGTGATGTTGTGACTCCTATGAACCTAGACGCTCTGATACCCCCTTTTCACGATCCCATCCCCCCCCCCCCCCCCCCCCAACTGGGTTTTGTGACGGCACCTAGTCTAGACGACTAGGTAAGCCTAAATGGTTGAATAAATTAAAGGTGAACAAGTAAAAACAGCGAAAAATAAAATAAAGTCATACTAGTAATCAATGTCGCTCGGCAATTACAGCTTACTTTACCCAAGACCCGTAATATCTACAAACTTCACAAGCTAACTCTATGGCTCAACATACAAAAACTGGAAAGGAACGAAAGTATAATCTCATCTACAAGCTATATCTATGCTAGGATAGGAGAGGGGCTCGGAAGCTCTGCGAACGCTGCAGAATACCTCTAAGTCTCCAAATGTCCGTTGCTCGGCTAGCTTTGATATTGCGCACTGGTACCTGGATCTGCACATGGGAAAAACATGCACAGAAGGGCGTGAGTACTCCACATTCGGTACCCAGTAAGTGTCAAGCCTAACCCCAGTCAAGTAGTGACAAGGTCAGGTTGCGGCTCTACTGAGTTTGCAAAAATAAGCAGATATAATTAACAATTAAGTAAAGCAATAATAATTAACAGAAGGTAAAGTAAACTGAAAAGAACGAAGCAATAGATCTCAGTTCCGCACAGTATATAAGTCAATAAATAACTATGCAATGCAATACCGGGGAAGGTCTCAGGTCTCGACCCGCAGTCCCAATGTAAATATGCCATGCAATGCAAGGGAAAGTCTCAGGTCTCGGCCCGCAGTCCCGATGCAAATATGCGATGCAATGGAAGGGAAAGTCTCAGGTCATATCCCGTAGTCCCAATGTAAATATGCAATGTAATGCAAGGGAAAGTCTCAAGTCATAGCCCGCAGTCCAGATGTAAATAGGTAATGCGAGTGTATATCAGATATCGCAAAATTCAAAGGTTTTTTGGAAAAACAATTTGAAATTATGGGTTAAATTATGTAAACCAGTTTCAAATTATTGCAACGAGTTGAAAATCGTGTAAAAATCGATTGTCATGGTAAGATCTTAAATTTGTTACGCAATTCGAACCAATAACATTAATAATAGGATTGAAAGTTAGGCAGGTCACAGAAAGAGCGACGTAAATTTAGTAAACATATCCCATGCACGCACTCGTCACCTCACGTACACAGGGTTTTTATAGAAAAACTAGTTAGAAATGCCTAAGGGAAATTCCCCAACACAGAGTTAGGCAAGCCACTTACCTCGACTGTGCTAATCAACCAATAATCACGCTCTTGCCACGAGTATCTAATTCGGGGTGGCCCAAATCTATTCAATTTGATTGCATAATGTAAATATCATTTCAAGAATTCGAACTAACTAATTAATTCAGAACTAATACGCGAAATTAGAAAAATTGACCAAAATGCCCCTCGAGCCCATGTCTCGGATTTGGATAAAATTTACGTTTTCCGAACCCTTATCCACTCACGAGTCTAACCATATGAAAAACTCTCAAACCCGGGGCCAAATACCCAATCAAAACCCAAAATTTGGTCTAAGAAGTTTCTTCCAATTTTCCCAAGTTTCTACTCAATAATCTCGAATTTAAGGGTGGAATTTAAGATTAGAATCATGGAAATTAACCTATGATGGTTAGAAATCACTTACCTAAAATTCCCAGGTGAAAAGTCCCTCAAACATCGCCTCTCTCGAGCTCCCACAATTCAAAAATGGTGAAAATATGCTTTAACCCTCGAAATGGGTTTTTAACATTCTGCCCAGGGGTTTTCTACTATGCGATCGCGAAACTTCAGTCGCGATCGCGGAGAGTAATAAACATGCGCCCACAATTTGACCAATTCGATCGCGACAGAAGGTCTACGATCGCGGACCTTCTGGAAGCAGACTTATGCGATCGCATTCCAACGCATGTGATCGCGAAGAAAAACTCACGTGCCTCCCTAGATGACTTTATGCAATCGCGGGGGAAGACCTGCGATCGCGGAGAAGGAATCACTGCTGGTGAAAAACCAACAAAACCAACTAAGGCCTTTTGGCCAAAAGGGTCCGTTTGAACTCCCAAACACACCCGAGGCCCTCGGGACCTAAACCAAAACCACCAACCGACCCTAATACCTCATTAAAAATTGTTCGAGTCCTAAAACACGTCCCATGACATCACAATCGTCAAATATGCATAGATTCAAGCTTAAGAACTTAGGAATTTTCAAGAATTCACATTCGACGCCGAAACACGTCAAAACTCGTCTGAATGACCTCAAATTTTGCACACAAGTCATAAATGACATTTCGGACCTGCTTTCGCTTTCGGAATTCCATTCCGAGTCCGATATCATAATCTCACCTATCAGCCGAAATCGCCGAAATTCTAACTTTCGTCAATTCAAGCCTAAATCTACAACTGACCTCGAAAACACATTACGAACACGCTCCTAACCCCGGAATCACTCAACGGAGCTAACGGAGTCTACGAAATTCCATTTCGAATCCGTCTTCTTACAGCTCTAGCTACAGTGCGATTTCTAAAGCTGAAATTCACATTAAAGGACTATGTGTCCTAAATCACTCCAAATTTCATCATTCAACGCTCCGACAAGTTCCATTAACATAATAAGGCATAGGAGAAGCAGTTATTAGGGGATTGGAGTGCTAACTGTCAAAACGAACGACCGAGTCGTTACAGAATCGTGCGTAATATTTGGAAAGAAGCCAGTGTGACCGTGAGTTTTCCTTGTTTGAATGATCACAATCTATTTTATGAGATCCACCACACCTATACAAGTGCTCCGGTTAAGGAGGTAATTTCTAATGGGGAGCATGAGTTCATTGTAAAGAGGGGAAATTATACCATGTTATTTATACGTGTTGTTTCATTTATTTACTATGCCTCATATTTATTTACCTCTTTAGTATACATGATGTTATTGATCCACTAGTGAGTGTCGATGTCGACCCCTCGTCACTACTCCTCCGGGTTTAGGCTAGATACTTACTGGGTACACGTTGATTTACGTACTCATACTACACTTGCTGCACATTTTTGTGCAGGTACATATATGACTAGTCGCCTTATGAGATCAGAGGCGTGTATGCATGTGGGGACTTCAATGAGATACATTCCTTATTACGACCCGCAGTCAGTAAAGTCTCCTTCAGAGTATTTATAGTTTTCCTTTCTAATTTGTATTCTGGACAGATGCTGCATTTTATTTTATATTCCTAGTTGATGCTCATGCACTTGTGACACTAGGTTTTAGGGTGATTATGGGTTGTCATGTATTGACATGCTTAAAAATATTAGTATTTATTTTGTAAATCTAGTCTTTTACTATTTAATTGAAGGAAAATATAAATTCCAAAATATTGAAACGAGAACCAAATTAGGTATTTATTGTTGGCTTGCCTGACAGCGGTGTCCGGCGCCATCACGAACTTTAATGGATTTTGTGTCATGACAGACGGATTTGACTAAATTACGGTGTGAGTTCATGGGGTAGAGTTATTTTGAGTTATTATATGTTGAGTTCTATGGTTATTACATCAGATTGCATGGTTATGTGTTGTATTAGTTTCGGTTTAAGGCATGGTTGAGGTTAAATTATGACTTGTAGAGATTGATGTTGAGGATGACTCGAATAAAGAAAATTTAGGATGCAGGATGTATTTGTAACGACTTGCTCAGTTTTGAGAGTTAGAACCCCCGTCCCCTAATAATTGTTTCTCCCATGTCTATCTCTGCTTTTGGAACTTGGCGGAGCATTGAGTGGTGAAATTTAGAGAGTTTTTGGACACATAGTCCTTATATGTGAGTTTAAGCTTTAGAAATCGAGGCATATTTGAAATTGTGTGAAGACAGATCTGAAATGGAATTTCGTCGACTCCGTTAGCTCTGTTGTGTGATTTCGGGTTAGGAGTGTGTTCGTAATGTGTGTTTGAGGTCTGTAGTAGATTTAGGCTTGAATTGGCGGAAGTTAGAATTTCAGCAATTTCGGCCGATAGGTGAAATTTTGATATCGGGTTCGGAACGGAATTCTGGAAGTGTCAGCAAGTATGTAGTGTCATTTTTGACATGTGTGTAAAATTTGAGGTCATTCGGATGATTTTTGACGTGTTTCGGCATTGGTTGTGGAATTTGGAAATTTCATAAGTTCTTAGGACTGGTTGGTAAGTTTGGATGGGGTCCCGTGGGCCTCGGAGATGTTTCGGATGCTCAACGGGTGATTTTGGAACTTGGAACACAGCTGAACCATTGCAAGTTCTGGTGTCTCGCACTTGTGTACGGGGAACCGCAGGTGTGGACATGGAGGTGCGGAGGTTGGGTTCGCAGATGCGGAATTTAGTCACGGTTGCCAGTAGTCGCAGGTGCGGTCTGGGTTCTGCATGTGTGGGACCGCAGATGCGGCCAATTGACTGCATGTGCGACCCCAGAACTGTTAAGTGAGTTTCCGCACCTGCGATGGATTTTCCGCAGGTGCGTTCCAAGAGTCGCAAGTGCGGAATACCTAGGCTATTTATACAAAAATCTGAGGGTTTGAAATTCATATCTCCTAAAATGATTTAGAGCTCGGGTTTTGGCGATTTTCAGCGGGTTTTGAAGAGGAGATTCATAGGTAACGATTTCTAACCTTAATTCACTTGTATATCATTAATCTCTAGCAATTTACTTAATCTAATCAATGAATTTGGGTGAAAAGTCATGAAAATGGGATGAAGGTTCCCCAAGTAGAAATCTGAGGATTTAGGGGGATTTTGACGTCGAATTTCGATGATTCTTGTTCGAGTGAGTTCGTGAGTGAATGGGTGTTCGGAATTTGTAATTTTTATCTGTTTCCGAGACTTGGGCCCGTGGGATGTTTTGGGAAAATTTCCTAATTTCGCGTATTAGCTTCGAACTTATTAGCTATTTTGATTCCTTAAAGTGATATTTACATTATGCAATCGAACTGAATAGATTTGGGCCATTCAGAGTCGGATACTCGTGGCAAGAGCGTGGTATTGAGTTGATTAGCGCAGTCGAGGTAAGTGGCTTGCCTAACTCTATGTTGGGGACTTCCCCTTAGGTTATTTTGATACCGTTTTTGTTATACGAGCGCCGTGTATGTGAGGTGACGAGTGAGTACACGGGATATTGTTGCTAAAACTCCACTTTTCCTTTCAAGACATAAATTATTTTATCCTTATTTTATTGTTTCATGTACTAACTGTGTAGTTTAGCTTAGGAATACGCATGCCTACCTGTTTTACTTGAGTTCCCCTAAATTGGTACTTATTGCACCATATTTAGGTAATTGTATCCGTATTTGCCAGTGATTCTTCCTTAACTGTTCAAATAATCTATATCCGGTATTAATTGCATTTCATATTTAAATTGGGACTACAGACGAGATTCTGGGAGCTTTCCCCCTGTACTGCATTGCATATTTAAATTGGGACTACAGACGAGATTCTGGGAGCTTTCCCCCTGTACTGCATTGCATATTTAAATTGGGACTACAGACGAGATTCTGGGAGCTTTCCCCCTGTACTGCATTGCATATTTAAATTGGGACTACAGACGAGATTCCAGGAGCTTTCTCCCTATACTGCATCACATATTTAAATTGGGACTACGGACTAGATCTGGGAGCTTCCCCCTTTACTACATTGCATATCTACTACTGTGAGATACGTTGCGCTGAGCCGAGGGCTCCCTTTTACTATTTCTTTCAGATTACTGTTTCTACTATTTTTGCTTTAGCTTATTATATCTCTCTGTGAAATGTTAATTTGTTTTTATTATAAACATCTTGTAGAGCCTTAACCTGACCTCATCACTACTAACTGGGGTTAGGCTTGGCACTTACTGGGTACCTATTGTGGAGTACTCATTCCCTTTCCTGTGCATGTTTTCCATGTTCAAATCCAGGTACCAGCACCCAATATCGTGGCCAGGAGTCATTCTAGTAGCTTCCAGGAGACCGCGAGGTAATTCTGCCGTGTCCGCAGAATCCCACGAGTCCCCTTCTACTCTAGTATAGGCATAGAGAACTTATGTTTTTTCTACTATTTCATTGTATAGAGCTATATTTTGTACAGATCTTGTGACTGTCGTGACATTCCGGGTTTTGGGAAGTGAAATTGTATATGCTGGTGGCTGAATTATGTGTCTTATTTTTCTTTTCTATTTCAATTATTATATTGCTTTTATTTCTCCGCAAGTTTTAGGCTTACCTAGTTGTAGGGACTAGGTGACAGTATTACACTTTATGGATGTATAAAAATCCCTGGAATGGTTTAAGTTGTTATTCGTGGTGGACGTAATGTGTTGAGAAAAGGAAGTCACTTGGTTACGCTAAGACGAAATTACTTCTTTGGGTGTTTGTGTGCTAATGGAGCATAGGTCGTTCGATTCGTTTGGGCGATGAATGTGAGATTACAATATGATTGATAATTCTCGAGAATTTTCTAATCGGTTCAAAATAATGTGGTATTTGAGGAATTTTTGGATTTATAAACGGCTAAGATCTGAGATTTGCATTAGATGGTGTCGTAACTTGCAGTATTTCTGTATTATTCTGGATTCTACATTTCAGTATTAGAGAGGTTAAAAGGAAACAACTTGAGATTCATGGAAGGTCTCTTTAGAGTGGGCATCTTGGCTGCGATACTTTTGAGTGCTTAAGAGAGAATATTGTGTCTTATGGGATTTAGGGAGAAGTTGTTTCACGCCAGGATCTCTTGCGGGGTGCTTTGGGTAAGGATCATGATGTATTGGCAAGAAGAAGTGCTAACTTGAAGGAAATCCCAAAGGAACTCGAACAAATATGACATCTTGGTAGTAAGTTAGATCAACATGGTAATGGATATGATTAGTTCTTTTGGTTCTTATGATGTGGTGAGGTTTTACAGGTGTTTTGTTGCAATACTCTTAGGGTTGGCGACCTGCGTAACTTGGTTGTGGAGGGATTCAGTTCTGATGGCTTGGTTATGTGAAAATGGGTTTCGAAGAGTTCTCAATGATTTCTACCTCCGCTTGAGATGGATGTTCTCTACATGCATGGGGAGTTTGTTGTGTGTTGTAATTTTCCCCTGGATGTGATCAAGTGGAAGGTTTGTGGCTTATTGAGTATGTATAATGCTCGTGACTCAGAGTTGATTATGAGATTCTCATGGTTTCATATGATGGTATGTTAGAAGCGGTGCTTTGTGTGGGATTGAGATTTGCATGTACAAGTTTGTGGTTCAGTTTCAAAGGGAAGGGCATGAGTTATAAAAGTCATAGATGGTCTCGGACGTTTATAAGTATTATGGCACTATCAGGTATCACCTAAGAAGGGTGCGCATTTCACAAGGGCGCTTTATGATTTTACTTGGGGATGCTTGACTAGTATTATGGTAATTACCTGATTGAACAATTGCTGATGTTTAGATTTTGGCTATGTGGCCCGGAAGAATTTATAGAATTCTTTCTCGTGATATGATCATGTATGAGGGATGTGTTAGTCATTCGAGTGGTGGAGTCAGGATCAGATATGGAGATTCTAGTATTCCAAGGATTCGAAGACTATGAGGGTTCTTAGAGGCAGATTATTCCTTGGTTGTAGACAGTGAATGTATGTTAAGAGGTCGATGATTGAGTGTATGTGTTGTGGATGGGTTATTGTGGACTTCTCAGAGGTTATCTTTATATATTTTAGGAGGATCCGAATTGATTTGGAGTCCATATTTAGGCCTATTAAGGATATGTATTCTATATCGGGTCGGATTTGTTTACTTAGCATAGATATTATTGAAGGGTTTATCATCAATTAGAGTTTATCTTATTCGTTCTTGATATGTTTTGGGTGTTTCTATTCTGTGCTACGATGGGTTTTGAGACTGTTCGCTATTTACACACATGATGCAATTGTGTTTGGGCCTTGTGGCAGAATTCGAGCAAAATAGATCATGGGGTGTTGAATGGTTATTGCGCGTTGGTTATGGTCGTCCTGTTTGCGGTATGTTGTGTTATCCGTTTATCTATAGTTATGGTCATGCACTTCGTTATTTGTTGTTGATGTGTTCATGGTTGTTGATTGTGGGCATCATGAATCCATGTGGACTGGTGTCCGGATTGGGGTCACGCATCACAATAGAGTTATGTTGGGAATATGATCCTTTGTGCTTATTTCATATCTATTCTTTCTCCCTTGTGTGATGGGTTCATAGCATTGCGCCTGTGGTTGTATCTATTGAGCTTGTGGAATGGTTCTCTTATTTTGACTCTCTTTCCTTTTTTGGGTACATTTTAGTTGTTACTTGTTTGGTGCACAAATTGCACGGTGTGGGGCTATTAATGGTATTGGTATGGCGTGCCAGTCGAGCAACTTCTATTGGATGAGATGAGGTTATTGGATCTGTAATTGGTACTATCGGATTTGGTTAAGTTATGTTTGGAAGAATAATTTCAAAAGTCAGTTTATAATTCTGCAATGGTTCTTATCAGGAGAGAAAGCTCCATGATTTGTTGATCTAATAAGTGGTTATGAGTTTATGCGTGCTTCTTTCACCATTGGAAGTGTACGAAAGTTTTGAACAAGATTTGTTGGATATTTGGTTCGTTACCGGTACCGAATTTGTTAATGAGCAGCTATTGTAGTCGTAAGTTATTCCTATGAGTATCTTAGTTATATGATATATCATTTGATTACATATTGAGCTATGGATATGGATTGATTTGGCTTGTTCAAACTTATACAGTGCATATATGTGAGAATCGGGTCTAGTAATGCATTCCGTATGTTGGAGATTTTATTATATGGTTTGTTGACTAAATTTGAAGTAATGATCATCAATTAGGTTGTCACGGTTGTATGGATTGTGGTATCACCCATGGGTATGTGCATGATGAGTTTATACAATGATTTGATACCTTCAGTACGACTCTTGTCACGTTCGAGAATGAACGTATGTTTAAGTGGGGGAGAATGTAACGATCTGACTAGTCGTTTTGAGCATTTGCATTCAGTTCGGTGGTTTGAGGTCATGAGTAGCTTCATATGGTGTATTATGACTTGCATGTATCATCGGTTTTTGTTTTCGAGTGGTTCAGGATTGATTTGGAAAAATGGTTCTCATTTTGGAAGCTTTAAGCTAGAAGAGTTGACTAAGTTTGACTTTTGTGTATTTGACCCCAGATAGGAGTTTTGATGATTCTATTAGGCCTGGATAGTAATTTTGGACTTAGGCATATGCCCTAATTTTTATATGGAGGCTTCTAGAAGGTTTTGACCATAATTGCCGAAAGTTGGCAATTTGAAGATTTGGAAGGTTCATAATTTTGACTAGGAGTTGACTTTGATGATATTGGATTTGGATTAATTTTCAGGGAGTTGGAGTAGGTTTGTTATGTCATTTGGAACTAGTATGAAAATTTTGAGGTCAATCCAATTTGATTTGATGTGGTTCGACATGAGGTTTGGAAGTTGAAAGTTCAAAAGTTCATTAAGTTTGATTTGAGGTACGATTTGTGATTTTGATGTTTTTATGTGTTATTTGAGGACTCGAGTAGGTCCGTGTTATGTTTTGGGACTTGTTTCTATGTTTTGATGGGGTCTCGAGAGGCTCGGGTGAATTTTGGACGGATTTCATATTATTTTGGAACATGTTGGTTAATGTTAGTTTTTGAAGGGATCTAGTGTGGTCACACCTGCGGAGTTATGGACGCAGGTGTGGTGTCCACAGATGCGTAAAAGTGGGCGTAGAAGCGAAACAAGTCTAGAAGACGGAAGATCGCAGAAGAGGAATGTTGGTCACATCTGCGCATCCGCAAGAGCGGATCTTTGATCGCAGAAGCGAGATGGCATATTGGTAGGGAGTTTGTACAAAAGCATGAAGTTGCTTGCACCTGCGATGTTGCAGAAGCAAAATAGTATCCGCATGTGGGGGAGGTCGAGGCTTCAGTGAATTCCGTAGAAGTGGCACCACAGAAATGTCTTTAACGACCCGGCCGGTCATTTTACGTTATCGTACCCCGTTCCCCTGTCTAAGTCTTCCCATAGCGTCTTCTTGTGATTTGTGACTTGCGGGGACTGGTGGTTCAGGATTTGGGAGTGTTTTGAGCAATTTAGGAACACTTGGCTCCTTAAGGTTGGCCTATTTGGCCAAGTTTGACTTCGGTCAACATTTTGAGCAAACGACCTCGGAATCGAGTTCCGACAGTATCAGTAGCTTCGTATGATGATTTCGGACTTGAGCGTATGTTCGGAATGGGTTTTTGATAACCCAGGAGCGTTTTGGCGCCCGATATGGAAATAAGGATTTCCTTAAATTTGAAATTTGGTTTGGAAGGTGATTTTATGATATCGAGGTCCGAATGAAATTCCGAGACCGGGAATAGTTCCATTATGTCATTTATGACTTGTCTGCAAAATTTGAAGTCATTCCTAGTAGTATAGGCCGGTTCGACGCATTGAAATGAATTCTAGAACTC
The DNA here is from genome assembly GCA_005239495.1 of Nicotiana undulata. NCBI lineage: Eukaryota > Viridiplantae > Streptophyta > Magnoliopsida > Solanales > Solanaceae > Nicotiana > Nicotiana undulata. Next base: position 46,976 of record ML269977.1, on the reverse strand, counting down.
TAAGTTCAAAGTGTTGATTCAATTTGGTTTTGGGGTCAAATTCTGAGTTTCGTTGTTGTTTTTCACATTCCGGAAGTTCAAGCGAGTTCGTATCATGAATACAGACTTGCTGGTGCCTTTGGACGGGGTCCCGAGGGGCTCGGGTTAGTTTTGGACCACCGGGAGCCAAGTTCAATAAACCAGATTTTTGCTGTCTGGTTTCCTTCTTCGCGATCGCGGAAGGTGGGCCGCATTCGCGGAGAAGGAAATGGGCTGGGCTGCTGAATTCTCTTCGCGTTCGCAGGAATCTCTCTGCGATCGCGGAAGGTGGGCCGCATTCGCGGAGAAGGAAATGGGCTGGGCTGCTGAATTCTCTTCGCGTTCGCAGGAATCTCTCTGCGATCGCGGAAGGTCGGGTCCTTGACCTTCGCGATCGCGATGGTCTGGATCCCTGGCCTTCACGATCGCGATAGTCTGGATCCCTGGCCTTCGCGATCGCAGCCCCTTTTCCGCGTTCGCATAGAGTTAGGTCGGGACCAGGCTCGTTTACTCTTCGTGATCGCAGTACCTCCTCCGCGTTTGCAGAGGTCTGGCCAGTTGGCCTTCGCGATCGCAGGCCCCTGGTCGCGATCGCGGTGAAGGGGAAATCTGAGCAGTTAATTTATATACGGGATTTAAGTTATTTCCTCCATTTCCATCTTCTTCCTTGAGTTATTTGAGAGCTTCCAAGAGAACCATTCAACCTAGTACTTTAGGTAAGTAAATTCCCTATTTAGCACTAGTTTTAAACATCAATTTCTAGTTAAATTCTCTACTAAATTATCAAAAATCATGAAATTGAGTAGTAATTTTAGGGCTCTTGGGGATTTTGTGATTTTCCGTTTAAGGCCATGAATTCAAGTAGAAATCACATATTAATGATCCTTAGGCTATGGGTGAGTGATTCCTTCGATAATTTTCGGAATCCGAGCGTGAGGGCCTGGGGTTGAAATTTAGAAATTCTTCAAGAATGTGAATTTTGGGATAAATGAGATAATCCCTTTTCTTTGTACATGAATTGATGTAATTATACTATATTTGGTTAATTGCGAGCCCTCGAGAGTAGAGTTCGGAGTTCCGGGCACATCATTGATCCGAGGGGTAGATTCGACACGAGGTGAGTGTCCTTTCTAACCTTGTAAGAGGGAATTTGTCCCCGTAGGTAATGTATATGCTATGTGTAATTTGTTTGGGGGATACGTACGCACCAAGTGATGAGAGTCCGTACGTAGCGGCTATCATTGTTATGTCCGGGTAGTTAGGCCCACATAATGACTTATATGCTTTCATTGAAATGCCTTATATGCTTTCCTTGAAATGCTTTATATGCTTTCCTTGAAACGCCTTATTTGTTTCCTTGTAACGCCGTATGTACTATGAGATCATGTTGTGTACAGTATTGTTTCTCTGAGGCTTTATGGAAATTGTTGAAGTGAAAGGAATTGGTTATGGAAAGTAAGTTTTGTATGTTATTGTGTGTGCATGTGACCGTTTCACAATTTACATTCCACGAGCGATGTGTGATTTCCCACACTCTCATGGGAGTGGGCCGTACGCCACGGCGGATTGAAAGGTGCACTTTTTGGATGGGCCGATCGATCCTCGTCAGTGCAAGGAGATGTTATAATTGAGAATGCACTTTTGGTACGGGCCGTTCGATCCTCGGCATTGCATGGACGAAGTTGTACTATGTTATGATATGATTACATTGAAAGACACACTTATGGTTTGGGCCGTTCGATCCTCGGCAGTGCGCAGACATGACTATGGTAAGCATGCACTTTTGGGACGGGCCGGTCGATCCTCGGCAGTGCATAGATATTTTTCATTATGACTCTGTTCGGTTGTCTTATTTCCTGTGTGCGCATGAGTATTTGGCATTGTTTCATGGATATTGACTTGTATTAGATATTTGGGGGAAAGAAAGTGGCCATTATTATTGTTCCATCATTTGTTCTTGGATTTTTGTGCTTTATACATAATTGCTACTCACTCTATTACATGTCTACTGCTTTTATTTTTATCATGGTTATGTCATACTGTTGGACCTTAGTGAGTGTCAAGTCGACTTCTCGTCACTACTTCTTCGAGATTAGACGGGATACTCACTGGGTACATATTTGTTTAATATGTACTCATGCTGCACTTCTGTACTTAACTGTACAGGTTCTGAGGCTGGTTCATCTGGTTATCAGACCGGATCTAAATAGTGACCGTAGAGGACTCGACTTCACGGTGAGCTGCTTCCTCTGGCGATCCCCAGCAGCACCATGGAGTTTCATTTACTTTTTTTCCCGTCTATTCATGCAGACAACAGGATTGTATATATTATTATCCTTTGTATATTCCGTTAGTATGCCCATGACACTCGTGACACTAGTTCCTAGCACTCACGTAGCGTTTATTTTGGGTTTTGGGCTGTATATTCATGTATATGCGTATCTTTTGGTCCACACATCGTTACCGCTTTACTACTTATTACCGGGTTATCATTTTTGGATATCATGCTTAAATCCGTTTAAATTTGTAATTATTGGAATATGTAATCAATTGGAAAGGGTAACACTTAGTGGAATTTACGTTGGCTTGCCTAACCCCGTCGTTGGGTGCCATCACGACCTGTATTAGGATTCTGGGTCATGACAACGACTAATGGTTCGCATATGCGAAAGTGCTTGGCAGATTGTATTTAATTCAAGGGTTTGTGACGCGCCCCCTTTTTCTCGCGAAATCGGGTTTCGACATTGACAAGTCCTTTTACGGAGGGAAAGAATTGGTTATTGAGAGAGTCGCCACCTAACGGATTAAGCTGCGTTAGGGAACCTATTGCAAATTACTCAGGTCATGAGTTGAGTCCCAAAGATCGGGTAAGGGCTCAAATTACATCGAACAGAAGGTGTTAGGGACTCCTCGAGGTCCACAACGGTGGGTCCCGGCCGAACTTAACTTATGTGAATTAGTCTAATAAAGAAGCGAACGAATTATTTGATAGAGATGGGAGGTCCTAAGTTTTTTATCCTAAAGGATCACCCCGTGCAACATAAATAATACTTTGTAACTCCCCCAAGACGGGGGTGTTACTCATATTATTCAGCGGGCACGGACTATCATCTCCTGCTACCCGATTACTATCTTTAAGTTATATTACTTAAAGCGCTCTAATTAGTTCTAACTCGTATCGTATGTAAGCACTACCCGTCCCTTACCTATGGTCTTGGAGGCGTTGGGACCTCTATTTTGGGTGGTTCTAGATTCAACTAAGGTTGCTCATAATTGTAAAACTAAGAGACATCCAAAAACAATTTGGACTTTCATACAGGAGCAGATAAAGGCTCAATTTAACCTCTACACATTAGGCACAAATGCACGCAAACAGATTGACGTAATGACAATTTTAGCAGTTAAGGCTATTGGATCCTATAGACATGATTTCTACGTGATTCTGGATTTGGAACATGCTGACAGTTTGCGACATAATTTCTAGGTGATTGCGTAATTGTCTACTGATTCTAATTAAAAGCATTTAAACCCGTAGGCAGGTTATCTATGCTACTTACTTAGCAGTTAACAACAAAAATGTTCAGAATTATTTAGTTACTCTTATAGGCATGCTTTCTAGTGGTATTTAGCAAGACACAATTTAGAGTCCAGTTTTAATATCTAGCACAGATGATAATTACCCTTATGAGTGTGAATTCTACTTTGGCAATTGAAACTACTTATTAATTCTTAAAGATATGCATGTTAACTAAGCGAGTGACTAGATACCATGCCTATAGGAAATGCAATAATCATGTTCAATTTAACTAAGCGAGTGTGACAATTAATTAAAACCTATAGCCATGATTTCTACAGAAGCAGATTTAAATATGCTATAAATTGAACATGATTATTGCATTTCCTATAGGCATGGTATCTAGTTATGCGATGGCAAACATAAACATTTAAAGTTTTGAGCAGAATATTTCTGGGCGTAAAGTAAAACCTATAGGCAGGCTATCTAATAATAATGGTGAACACCTGTAGACATGTTATCTAACATATAATAGCAGAAAGACCTGTGGGCATGTTATCTAACATATAATAGCAGAAAAGACCTATAGGCATGCTATCTACCCATTTTATACAGAATATCAAATAAACCCATTTTCCATTTTTATTATTAACCCCAATTGTATTTACAAATAATTACTACAGACCAGAATCGAATAAATTACAAATTGTATAGACTATAGGAAGCCTGCAACATGCCCAAATACATCTGGATAGGCCAGGACCTTCGATCCAAAACATCTACAAAAGTAGTGTTCATAGAGACCAACAATGATTGACTCACTTCAGTTCAATGATAAGCATACCAAGCCAAATCATCTAGTGTGTCAGAGTTCCCAAGGGCTTCATGAACCCGGGGAAGTGCTCACACTAGAGTCGAAAGATCAGAACATATTCAAGGAAAACTTTGGACCAAATCCTGGTGTGTCAGAGTGCACGAGGGTCTCATGAGAACCCTGAGGCTCACACCATGAAGGCCAAGGACAATACTTAGATTACTTTGTCTTTCAGCTAGCAAAGAATGGGGATTCAGAAGAGTGTAGGACAGGATTGGGAGTTATGCTTAGGGATAGAATAACACACAGAAATAGAGACAATCACTTTGAAACTAACAAGTTTGAAACCAACAAGTATGAAACTTTAACAAGGGACCAATTTCTAAACATACTTCACAAAGGTAGTAAAGAATACAGATTAGGATAAGTCATATAAAAGAAATTCATTGATCAATCATGAGTCAGTAGCACATTAGTTATTAGTAATAACTAATAGCATGGTGAGCACAGAATTAGTGGACAAACATGCTAACAAATTTGACAACAAACTAAGGGCTACATGATGAAGTAGTTTTCAGGGAAGATATTAAACACACTTACAGATAGCCTTAAGTTACACATAATTAAACAGGTTTTATCAATTAGTCTACTAAGTTAAACACGTCAAAAACACATAGAGCAATGAGTCTAATAACAGTAGCATATTGAACAATTGACACGGTAGAGAAGTTTAAATAACTTACTAGTTCAGATGAAACAGAAAGAGGTTAAGCAATGCAACAATGATCGTCAACAGCAGCAAACAACAAGAAGATTTCTGGCCTTGACTTCAAACCGGCCAGTAATGTGAAGCAGAATAGAATAATAGTATACAGTATATAGTTTTAGTAGTGGGAGGATTCTCGAGTTCTAAGTCTGTCTAAATGGGGAATAGGGGAGGGGTTTAAATAGCACTAGACTAGAGTCCACAAAAAAGGTAATAATCAATCAAGGAAAACTAACAATTAATTAAGGAAGTAAAACTCAGAACATTATTTAAGGTAATCCAGAAGTAACAGTACATAGACGCATAAAACATATAGTTACAATAATTTAGGGAATCAAACAGATTTGGGGAATCAAAGACTCATAGGTTTAGGATAAGTGAGACAATTAACGACAAAATTCATAAACAGATAGACAAAAAAATGAAATAAAGAATCGGAAGCCCTAATTTTAGGGTAAGTAAAATTAGTGAGAGACAATCAAAGGAATAATTACAACACAGATGCACATAGATATACGAAAATATTAAAGAGAAAATATTTAACAATATAAAGAACCATAAAAAATCTTAAAAGATCTAAACCCTAATTTTAGGGCAAGTAAAATTAGTCAGAAAATTCAACGAAAATCACACTAAAAATGCGCATAAATATACAAAAACATTAAATGAAATATTCAACAAAAATAGAGAACTATAACAGATCTGAAAATATATGAACCCTTACTTTAGGGTAAATGACGAATCGAGAAAGTCTAAGAGATTTGTACCATAAAGAGATAAAGGATGAACATAGATGAAAAAGAGGTGAAGGTTCGAACCAGATTTGGTCCAGAATGAAGAAATCATCTTGCATGTTATACAAGAAATATGTTATGCCATAAACGAGTAGCCAATATCGAGAAAGGATCAATAAGGTAAGGAAATCCTCGATTTATTACATATCTGGTTGGAATCGAAGGGGATTAGGGGTGACGACGCTAGGATTTTAGAGGTTAGAAGAGGAGTGTTTTGGGGCGGCGGGTTTAGAGGAATGAGGGGTTAGGGTTAGGCTAGGTTTTAATTAAAGAGGGGAGGTGAATGGGGGTCATTGATCTTGAAAGATCAACATCCATGATTGAAAAAAGGGGTTTGGGTTGGGTAAAAAATGGGTTACTGGTTGGATATTGGGTTAGGAGTTATTTTCTTTGGGCTTGGGTGGACTGGGCTAGGTCTTGGATAATTGGGGTGGGGTTGGTCTGGAAAAAAATGTTTAAAATGGGCTGTTATTTAAATACCCAATTTTAATTAATAAATAATTTACAAAAAATGATAAATAAATAAATAAAATATCATTTGTGCATAAAAACAGTTATTTAATACTATAAAAAGCATTAAAGGATTATTTTGGCATAATTAAAGTAATTATAAGTACATATAGGCTTTTATTGCAAATGTGCGATATTGGCCTTAAAAATACAAATGCAACCATGCCAAATATGTTAAAAATATTTAAAACATAATATGGATATAAATGGTGAAATTAGATGATAAAACCATTTGTATTGGTAAAAATGAGCTTCACACGTGTAACAATTATGATGACTCAGCAATCTATGTGGAGCAATGATAACATGACAACTGGACAAGACTCTATAAAGAGGTACGAGATAAAGAGGAACGGAACACCATACCCACGGGATAATCAGATACGGGAATCTCAACCTAATTGGGAAGATGAAGAGACACAGTCAGAATGAACCAAGGCGAAATATAGAGCAGATTCGGGGATCTTCAATAAATGAGTCAAACGTTACATAATCTTCACGCAACAGTTACGATTAATCATTGTAACGTTACATTAATGCCATTATTAGTCATTAATGCTCAATCACTTAAAAGAGTAGACGCTATATTAAGAAATTCCCTATAAAAGGGAGTAAAATATAACTTGTAAGGACATGTTCGACCCACTATTGAAATATACTTACTTTCTGAGTATCTTTATTGTTTTCTATTTATGAATTTACTTACAATTATTTCCATATTCTCTGGCTATCAGAAACCCCTGTTCTTCTTAAAACAGCTTTGGTAGAGAATCCAATTCTTTGGTTAAATAAATTGGTTCCGTTACCGGGAATCTGATAATATTTACTTTTTATCAAATAACATTCTGTGAATTATGTCGAATGCCAACGACAACAACTAACAGAGGGTTGGAACCCCTGTTCCATCACCTTCAGATCCCCACGAGGATTAAGGGAACATTCCCCAGAGAGATCTACGACTCAAAACAATAATCACAATGGAAATGAACAAGCAGGAGAACAAGATACTGTAAAACAAATGGTTAGTGAATATGTGACTCAAGCCTTGCAAGCTTTCATGAGGGGACTACCGGTTGCATCACCTACACCTCCACCTAACAACACCGCAACTATGGAAAATCCACAATCTGGATTGGAAAACTCAAGAAGTAGAGATACTCCAAATGAGTCCCTTGAAGCAAGACCAGGTATGTCCAATAACCAAGAGTTACAATCTTTATTACTAACTTTACAGAAACAGATGAAGGAACAAAACGATCGAATCGAGAAAATTCCTGGAGTACCACCTGTCATCAAAGGCATTGACGTTGATTGATATTCTCAACAAACTTGGAATCCAAGTGCAGCACCCTTGCCTATTCCAAAGAAATTCAAAATGCCTAATATTCCCAAATACGACAGGACAACCGATCCACGTGATCATGTAACTGCTTTTACTACAGGAGTAAAAGGCAACGATCTACCTAAACAAGAAATTGAGTCGGTATTGGTCAAGAAGTTTAGAAAGACACTCACCAAAGGAGCACTAACATAGTATTCTCTTCTACCCGAAAATTCTTTTGACTCTTTTGCTGAGCTTGCAGATTCTTTTATAAAAGCACATTCCAGTGCAAAAAAAGTCAAAAAAAGAATAGAAGACATATTAAAAAAAAACAAAGAGACGCGGTGTTGCTTCGTTAATTTGTAGACAGGTTTCAACGAGAAAGAATGTTGCTACCGAGAGTTCCTGACAATTGGGAAGCAATGGAATTTGCAAGCAATTTAAATGACAAAAGCTCAGAAGCCACGAGAAGACTCAAGAAAATCTTGAGAGAATTCCCAGCTACGACATGGAACGATGTCTAGAACAGGTATAGTACCAAGCTACGGATAGAAGAAGATACCATTGCTCAATAAAAAACTGAAGATCGAACTAGTTCTAGACGCTCCGAACTAGAAAGGGGATCAGGTAAGAACAGGTACGACCCATATATGGGGCCTGCAGGATGAGAAACTCGTTCTAGGATTGAAAACACACAGTCAGAATATAGACTGTCAAGTAGAGATACGAGCTCATCTTCCTCAAGATCCAGAAAGGATCGGGATAGAGGTAACGCAAGAATTGGGGACTACAATTTCAATGTAAGTACCTCTAATTAATTACTGTACTGAGAAACATGGGCGATAATGTTCGATGGCCCAAAGAAATGAGATCGAATCCAAACAAAAGAAATCTAGACTTCTGGTGCAATTTTCATAACAATCATGGACACAGAACATCAGATTGCAGATTGTTGCAAGGTGAGGTAGAACAATTATTAAAATAGGGCTATCTAACAGAATTGTTTAGTGAAAAAGGAAAACAAGCATACATGAAGAACATGCAAGAGCACCCAAAACCACCATCTCCGAAGAGTACAGTGAATGTGATACACGGAGAAGAGGAGGTGAACATAGTAGTCTGCAAAAGAACAATAAAATTCACCATTACATGAGGGAAGCAGATTCGTGAAGACATGGAAGCAGACAATATATCGTTCAACGAAACAAATGTCAACGGATTGCTGCTTCCTCACAATGACGCACTGATAATGTCCCTACTTATACATGACACTAACGTAAAAAGAGTGTTGATGTATCCAGGTAGCTCAGTCAACATCATTTTGTTGAGAGTTGTGGAAGAAATGCTAATGGAGGATCGAGTAATCCCAAAAGCTCGAGCCTTATATGGGTTTGACAACTCTACAGTCTTAACAAAAGGGGAAATTGAGCTTGGTACCTATGCAGCAGGAGTAATCAAGAATACAAAATTCCAAGTCATTGATACCGATGTGGCTTACAATGTAATTACGGGGAGACCATGGATCCACGATATGGAAGAAATACCATCTACCTTACATCAGGTAATTAAATTCCCTTCTAAATAGGGGATTCAACAGATCCGAGGCGATCAACAGACTTCAAGGAATATAAATTCAGTAGCACACTCTATCAAAAAAGAGGTAGCGGAAGAGTCAAAAGACGAAGAAATCACTCAAACAAGTACGGAAGAAACTGGTACCTATGAAAGAAGGTAGCTACAAGAAGGTGAACCAAATCACTACAGAGGCACCATCAAAACATACGGACATGGATTCCAGACCCGATGTCATTCAGGAACCGGAAGAAGACGAGAATATTAAAACAACTACTGAGGAGCTCTAAGCTATTCCACTATTCGAGCAAGAGCCTGAGAAAAGGGTTCATATAGTCACGAGGCTAAGTCCCAGCAGACGAGGTAAGTTAATTGAATATTTAAAAGCTAACGCAGATTGTTTTGCTTGGTCCCATTCAGACATGACAGGTATACCTCCGGAAGTGATGACTCATAAACTAAATAAAGATCCATCCTTCGTACCTGACAAGCAAAAAAAAAAAAAAAAGCAAGGACCATTCATGAACCATCTGATTGATGAAGAGGTACAGAAACTCTTGAAAATTGGTTCAATACGTGAGGTAAAATATCCTAATTGGTTAGCTAATACCGTAGTGGTACCCAAAAAGAATGGTAAATGGAGAGTATGCGTAAATTACACAGATTAGAATAAAACATGCCCTAATGACTCATTTCCATTACCACACATAGATCAAATGATTGATGCCACTGCAGGTCATGAACTGTTAAGATTTCTAGATGCGTATTCTGGTTATAATCAGATAAAAATTGATCCCTCGGATGAGGAAAAGACTTCCTTTATTACAAACAGGGGGACTTATGTTACAAAGTCATGCCATTTGGCTTGAAAATTGCTGGAGCTACGTATCAAAGGCTAGTGACCAAGATGTTCCAGGAATATCTGGGGAATACAATGGAAGTATACATTGATGACATGCTGGTAAAATAAACACAAGTGGAAGATCACTTCCAGCATCTTTCAATCACCTTCGAAATACTACTCAGGTATAACATGAAACTAAATCAAGAAAAATAGGCTTTTGACGTTGAATCAGGTAAGTTTTAAGGTTTCCTTGTATCAAATAGGGGTATAGAAGTAAACCCTGCTTAGATTAAAGTTATTGATGAAATACCCAATATACTTACGAGCAAAAAGGAAGTTCAAAGACTAATAGGAAGAATTGCAGCCTTAGGAAGATTTATCTCCAGGTCATCAGAGAAGAGTTTTAAATTCTTTTCAGTTCTAAAAAACAGAATCAGTTCGAATGGACTGAAGAATGCCAACATGCTGTCAAGGATATGAAGGCTTATCTATCAAAACCCCCGCTGCTGTCTAAACAAAAGGAGGGGGAAAGGTTGTATGTTTATCTTGGCGTTGCAGAAATTGTCATAAGTGCAGTACTTGTAAGAGGAGACAAAGGTAAAAAATCTCATTTATTATGTAAGCAACACTTTATTAGATGCAGAGACTAGGTATCCTCATCTAGAAAAATTGGCCTTAACTCTAATCATGGGAGCCAGAAAATTAAGACCGTACTTTCAAGGTCACCCAATCACTGTTGTGACTTCATTTCCACTGAGGAATATTTTGCATAAACAAGAGTTATCAGGGAGATTAGCTGAATGGGCAATAGAATTAAGATAACATGACATTGTATATCAACCTAGGACTACAATAAAGTCTCAAATTTTAGCTGATTTCGTCGTAGATTTTAATACTAGCATAATCCCTGAAGTAGAAAAGGAGATACAATTCTTCAACGGGACTAATCTAGGAATATGGACCCTATTTACTGACGGCTCTTCTAATGTAAAAGGATCCATCTTGGGATATATTTTAATATCACCCACGAGTGAAAAGATACGAGAAGCCATTAAATGTTATCCCATAACTAAAAATGACGCAGAGTATGAAGCAGTCATTGCAGGGCTTGAATTGGCACGAGAACTCTCATTTGAGCAGATCGTGATCAAAAGTAACTCTCAACTAGTGGTGAACCAGATACAATAGACTTATACCGCTATAGAGGCTCGGATGCAACAATATCTGGAAAAGGCACGAGACCTAGCAAGGCAATTCCAAACATGGAAAGTTACGCAAATACACAGGGAGGAAAATGCAGAAACGGATGCATTGGCTAACTTCGTAGCAGTTACTAACGTAACAAATAAAGACAATTCAATTGTCATACAACTATTTCATTCAGCAATCTACTAGGACTAAAATGAGGTAACTTTTAACAACCTAACCTGGGATTGGAGAAACGAAATTGTAATTTTTTTGCAGAACGCTACCGTTCCTGATGACAAAAAAACAGCTCAAGGGCTTCGTCGGAAAGCTGCATGGTACTGCCTAGTTCGTGAAACTCTATACCGTAAAATATTTGGAGGTCCCATAGAAAAATGCCTTGGACCCAATCAAACGTAGTACGTGATGAAGAAAGTGCATGAAGGACACTGCGGAAACCATTCAGGATCAAGATCCTTAGTCAAAACCCTAATCGGACCAGGGTATTATTGGCCTAAAATGGAGGAAGATGCCGAGAACTTCGCAGCCAAATGCGACCAATGTCAGCGGTATGACAACAATATTCACCGGCCTGAAGAATTACTCCACCCAGTGGTGTCACCATGGCCATTCATGAAATGGAGCATAGATATAGTGGGACCCCTTCCCCCATGTTACACCACATGATTTCGTACGTGATAGTACGTCATAAGTCAATTGATAAAAGCTCATAAATAAGATTATTTTTGGAAGCATATAAAGTAAGTTAATCATGTTTCCTTGGAGGTTACAAATATTTAAGATCATGAATAACAAGTGCCAAGAGGGCTGGAAATCTTAGAAGTTAAGCAAATTGAAGAAAATAAGGTTCGCCGAAAGTCTACGAGTTTGGAATGTTATAACATGTACTTTAGGGTGAGACTATGGTTCATTACATGATAAGGAGGTCATTATATGAGCTATTTTTTTTGTATGATAGTCGTGTTCCACGTTTTGAAGTCAAGCAAGTTGTGGAACAAAAGTTGGCAAAGGTCTACACAAGTTACATCCATAAATTTGTTGAAACTTAGGTCAAATGTAGCTGATCTTTTCTTCCAAAATACTTGGAATTAGGGGATGATCTACCTACCAAATTGAAGATCTACGAGTCTAGTTTCTAACACATTAAACCTTTAATAGATACAAAATAGGAGTAGAGATATATTTGCAGTTTCGCGAGACTGCGCAGACATCATAAGTGACAAGTAGGTGGATCACTAGAGCTTTTTGAGCAATACATTTCATGTGTTATATGCGGTCTTATTGGGATATTATATACCAAATTGAAGGTCTTGGAATTTAGTTTCCAACTCTCTTAACCGTTTGTTCATACAACATCGGGATAAAAAGATATAAGCGTCAGAAGATGGCCAATCCTTGGGTGCCAAGCTAGCACCTCTTTGACTTTTCCAAAATTGATATATATGTGTCTTAGGTCGGTTTTCTCTTCATTTTTCAGCATAAAAGGACCAGAGAACACCCATAAACATAACCTCAAGCTATCTTCTTGTTGATACACAATTGTTTCCCAAATTATTTTAAATTTTGCATATATACCTTCAAAATCACTTTTTATAATAACAGGTATTTTTTCCATAATTGTTTTATACTTTTATCAATTTATTTTGTAATTTTATTCAGCAATTTACATCCAATAATTATTCATAAATTGTATTACAGATAATTTCAAAATATTTCCTAACTCAATATATCATTTTTAATCCCATTAGGATTCAACTATTTCACAAATTAGCCAATCTGGCATTATTTGGCTAGTTAATTACCTTAATTTTACTTATTTAATCTTAATGTCATTTTATCTAATTATTGGCTATTTTTATTAATTATCTATCTATTTAATTGGGTATATAATAATTAGCCCCTCCTATTTAAATTATATCCTAAATTAACCTAACCCCAACCCAATTGGGACCAGCCCAATACCCACTCCAAATAACCCAATAACCCAAGCCCAATCTCTAANGACCAGATCCGTTCTTTCCTAATTAAGCCCCTAACGACTACCCCCATATCATTCACTCCCCTCTCATTCATCTCTCTACTCCCTCTCTATCTCCGGTTCTCTCTAGAGCCTTCTCGTCTCCTCCTCTCCGATAGGCACTGTCCACCTTCTCCGGCCACTTCCCTCGCCGGAAACCATGGCCTCTCATAATCTCCTGGCCCCTAGATCACCCCGTGCTGGTTTGATGCTACCCTAAGGTTCTCATGTAAACCTGGAGCGGTTCAACTCCTCCCATGGACCCTCATGCCATTTTTTGGCCACCTCCAGCCGTTTGAGTAAGATCTATGACTTTTCCGGCTAAAGTCAGTAACTTTTTTAGGTTTTTTGTTTTCTCTGGGTTCTCTAAAACCCTAACGCCTAAGATTTTCCGATTATTTTTAAATCTATTTTAGATCTATGTATGTTATGAGTTCATTGTTGTTTTCCCCAAAGATTCTCCGACTTTTCCTAAAATAGCTCTTTGTTTTCAAACTAGGGTTTCATGATCCCTTTTAAAACGATTTTTCTATGACTTTTAGTATTATCCTAAGGTTTCTACTATGTTTTAATGGTTTATTTTAAGCTTCTCCTCTATCTGAGTTACTGTGTTGAAAACCCTAATTGTTTCTTAAGGTTCTGAGTTCGTCTGTGGTATTGTGTTCAATTAATCTGTATATTCCTTATGAACTTCTGCGATTCTGTGATTTTGCCCTATGTTTTCCTGCATATTATGTGATTCTACTCTATTTTTGTTCATCACTGTTGCTGAAACTTCACTTCTCCTACCTGTATTAACATCTACTCCATTAATTTAGGCCATGCTCTATGTGAACTCTTGACTTATGTGGTTTTACCCTATGTTTACTTATTAGGGTTTCTGGCTTTTGAGTTCATTCTGTTTGTTCTCATAAGCTTGTTCTAATTTCTCCTAAATTAGTATTATTCTCTATTTGCGGTTCTTCGAATCCATGTGATTGGTTCCCCATGGATCTTGCATAATATTCTATTTGATTCTTGAGATATTTCTTTAATTAAGTTTGGTTTCCTGTTTATCCTTGCCTATAGCATGTTACCGCGCTCATGTGTGATATTCTCCTTGAATATATAATTTTGTGCATGTCCCTTATAATCCCGTATTGATTTGAATTGCTTGTGAGATGTATTTTCTTAATTAAGACTGATTCCTTGTGATTTTAGTCCCATCCGTGTTTCTTTCACTAATTTCCAGAACTAATTTATATTTTTACCATATAAACACGCTCAATATATATTTTCCTTACTTGAAATATTATGTACTTAACCTTTATTACATGCCAGATTCTTTACTACTCCTATTATGGTAGAATCCGCCTTCTAAGTGATTCTTTCCTTATTTGATACAATTTATACCTGTTTGAATCATGACTCCCTAATTGAAGGGAGTCTGAACCTCTGATTGATTTTGATTTGTACTGTTTCTATAATTATGTTATTCTCTACTCGTTTTCAAGAGCTATAAATACTCGTTCTTCAACACAAACAAAGACAGACAAAGACACTCATTGCTCTGAATTCTCTCTTACTTTCCTATACATTCTCTCTTGCTTCTCTTATTGATTACTTGCTACTCAGTCGGCTGAAAGCCAAGACTGAGTAACTCATTACTGCTCTACTGCTCTGCACACTACTGTGATATTGTTGTATTCTCCTGCACACTACTATTCTATTCTCTCTTTCTTTACTGGTATGTCCTCGATTTGATTTCTAGCATCTAAAACAACATGTTTATGTTCGAATTGCACTTTCCCTTATTTCTTTATGCTTCTATATGTGGTTCTATTGCTTATTCGGTAACTAGCATATCTATTCTGTCTATATGATCCCCCTTCCCCTTATTTCAACATGTTACTGCTTCCCCTATTAGTTTGCTACCATTTTTGCACCATTCCCTAACCCCCAGTACATTATTAGCATGTATGCATGACCCCCTTTTAGCTACTGAGTGATCCTGAGCCCTTTCCCTGAACTTGATATGTGAACCTGTTTGACATTATTCAATCTAATACTGTCAAGCTCCTGGACTGAACCCCTTGTGATGAAATGTGTTGTGACTGTTGAGTCTTGAAATGCTTTCTCTGATGTCTACCTATGTGCAAATATGCTCTTACATGTGAACTACTTCTCCCCATTGTCCTTTGCCACTGTTTGTGTTTTCTTCCCTAAACTATGTGTGCTATTCTGATTCTGAGATTGTCTTATTCACCCTCTCTCAAAACTGTTTTCAATAAGAATTAAAACTCTTGTTTTCCTTCAAGAATTTATTCTAAATAGATCATTTTCAAACTGTTTTTTCCAACTTAACTCTTTCAAAACTATGTCAAGCACTCTCACTCAACTCTTAGACCCCTTACGTTCTGCCCCCTTAGTGTGAGCACTGCTTTGGGACCCCTGAGCTCCCTCTGAACTTTGACACACTAAGGCTGGCTCTTCCACACTGCACCTACTCTATCTTGGCTATGAAATCTGGGTGTGAGCACTGCCCGGGATCCCTTGAGGTTCTTTGGGAACTCTGACACACCCAGATTGTGAAAAGGCTGTGAAACATACTTGGTATTGAGGACGTGGGGAATCTGGGCCTATTCTGTAGGCTCCCTATAGTTAACTTCTTGTTTTTCTCTATTTCAATTATGTAATTCATATTCAATGGTCCGTAATAACTATTTGTAAAGAACTCGGGGACGGATAGTGAAAATGGGGGTAATATGCATGTTATGGTGTAATCAAGGGTATAAATCATGCCTCCTAGGTTTACTTTCTTTGTGTGCAATAGTAGCCATGTTTAGGTACAACATATTAAAGCATTAGATATCATGCTATTTAGGACTTACATGTATTGTTTTCAGCATCTCACCACCATTTAGAAATCCTGTTTATAGGATACATAACAAAAATAAATTGTTGTCATGTGATTTTGCCTTGCAAACACACCCTGAATTTCATTTAAAAATCTTGCCTTAGGATAAATAAATTTGCATTAGTTGTTATTCATGCACTCACCCTACTGCAACCATGCTATATACGTAGAAATCCTGCTTTAGGTAAACAATGTTAAAACTATCATTCTTGCCTATCTTAAAATTGTGCATAACCTAATGTGCATTCAGAAATCCTGTTAAGTTATTATGCATCATGCTGCGTTATAGATCATGTTATCTAAAGAAATCCTCTTGTCCTAAACAAACTGGTAAATTAGTCTCCGAGTATCTGCAACACCTAAAATTGCATGCTATTGGGTATAACAACCTGGAATTATCGATAAAAATGAACAATTGTTGCATATTATTTACACCTAGGCAAGCCTTAGGTAATCACCATAAAAGTAAAACCAGAACTGTCTTTGTGATTGTGTTTAACTGACAGCATGTTAAAATCAGTAGGCAAGACTAATTAGGACTTCCTCTCTGAGTTATAAATCTGAATCTGCCATTATAACTTAGACATCATGTTTAGGATCTAAAAATGGACCTTAGTTGTGTATGAGACATGTTGTTTATGTGCAATATGTGTGGAGGTATACTTGAGCATTTATATGGTTTCCATACTTTTCCTCTTAACTGAAGTCATATCTGTTTTTTATTACATGTCGCCCTAGCAGTTTTACCTTTAAAACCTGAGGGTCAGCTTAGCACCTCCCATATAGGATAAAAGTCCTAAATTCCTCCGAGACTGATAGGAAGGGACGGGTAACAACATGCAATAGAGGTCGTGACCAACACGCGCTTTAGTTACCTTCACTGGGTGGGAAAGGGTAGATATGGATATGATGACCGGTGCGTTAATACCACGTGTAGCCCCTCTTTGAGGAGTGTCATACCGGGTATTGCATTGATGTGATGCATATTATAAACAAACCTAGGATATCCCTTAATTTTAATAAATATGTAATTCTTTTCAAAAGCTAGCTTCCCATTAACTGTTTTCAAACTCCTGTACTTAGACTTAAATCCTCTATTATTTGAGCCCTACTTGTTTATTTGCTAAATTGTACAAATCCACAAAAAGCTGTTTGGCTGGGAACCACATTTGTGGATCCTGAGGGGTGCCTAACACCTTCCCCTTAGGATAATTTCAAGCCCTTACCCTGACTCTGGTAATCAACGTGGCTCAACCAGTGTCATAAACCCGAACTCCGCGAGGAAAAAGGGGGCATGACAACATGGCGACTCTGCTGGGGATTTTTTGGCTTTTACCATTTTCAAATCGCTTTGTGAATTTGTACCTCTTCCCATTCCCCTTATGTGCAATTACTTTTCTATTTCTTTTAAGCATTTAATTTTGTTCAAAAGCAAACTGACATGTTTTTCTGTTTCCTTCCTTTGTAACTGCTTTAAAATTATAAATTGCTGTATTTACTGCTTTCATAACATGCAAATACGTGACTACATGTTTACTGTTTATTGCATATTCATGATTCCACATAATACTCCACTCGTGCCAAAACAAAAATCCTATAGCAACGCTTGATGAGTGGTTGTGCCCTTCCTACATTATCAACCCTAAAATTCGGAAAGGCTTATTTGCGGTAAAACTAGTCGATCAGCGGTGCAATCGACGGTTCCGTGCCTTTCCCCCTTGAGTTGTCCGCTCAAGGGTGCTAGTACAAAACCACATAGAAACCTTAATCCATTATAATGTTGCATGCATCATGGTCAAACGTTGCCAGACTAAAGTGTTGTCCGCACAATAGCCTTTAAGATAGACTTGTCCAAAAGTCCACTGTGTTTTCCTAAACCCAAACAGACATCATCATGTTCTGTGCATTTATTTGGAGAACTAAATGCTTCATTCTAATTGTTGACATTAAATAGTCAAGTATGGTGGGGGTAAGAGCCTAACCTTGTCTGCCTTGCAGAAATATGAGGCACGAAGTCCTCAGATTCGGCATGGTCTCCAATATCAATCGAAGATTGCTGAGTTGGTGGGAAGATTTACATTCTGGTGACAAAACTCTCGTCAAAAAATATTTGGGCAATCTACCATCTCTCATGGAGATTTAGCCTAACAACATGATAATAGAGGTTGCTACCCTATTCTGGGATTGTGAAAGGGTCGTGTTCCTCTCTGGGACATTGAGACGACACCTTTGCCAGAGGAGATAGGGGGATTGGCCGGTCTAGTGTGGGAAACTCCAGGTTTGCTAATGCTTGAGAACCACACAGGCAAGGGTTTCTTAAAAATAATGGGTTTGGAGAATAATGCATAACTAGTATGCTTAAAAGAATCGTACATCCCTTTTGACTATTTTTACGAAAGGTACGGGCAAATCAAATCATACCGTACCTACCATGACGAGTTTACCATCACATCCTTGGGACACATCCATCATAGGGTATTTGTCTTCATGTTTTGCTTCTTGGGTCTTCTCGTGTTTCCAATGAAGAAAGAGAGAATCCATACTAGGTTGGCTATGGTAACCAAAATCCTAATGGAGGGGATTGGTGGGCATACTTTCAGCATTGTACCCATGATCATTGCAGACATATACCGAGCCTTCGAGAAATGTCAACGAGGAGCAAGACACTTCGAAGGCTGCAATCTACTACTTCAACTTTGGCTCATGGAACATCTCCAAAAGGGCGAATATCGACAAGAAATTCATCGAAGGGTCTGGGATGACCACATTGCTTTCCACCATCCAAAGCGAATGAATTACATCCCCGACATGTTCGCTCAGCCCGAGAATGCCAAAGGATGGGTTGAGCTCTTTAATAATCTGACTGAAGAACAGGTTCAATGGATGTTCAAGTGGTTTCCGACAGAGGAGTTCATCGCCCGGTCCAGAGATGAACCGTTCCTGATACTAATTATTCTAAGAGGAACATACCCTTACGTCCCTCTTCGAGTTATGAGGCAAGCAGGTAGGAAGAAAGTCATACCCAGGGTCAACAAGATGAGCCAACTTCGAGCTGACTTCCAAAATGATGATAGTCCTCACAAGTTCCAAGCCCAACACATGTGGCACTGCAAGATCGTAATGGAGAAAAACTTCATTGAGCCAGACAGATATCATGCCAGTTGTACCCCTTTCTATTCTGGTTGGTTGGAAGATAATTGGGATGGTCTGGGCAAGCCAGGGTTTGTTCAAGGCCACAGGATTATAGATGAAAAGGCCGAGGCACAAGTCAAATACAACCAGCTGCGCAAAAGGATCCATGAATGCGACAGTGAGCACCGAGAAATACATGATTCCAACAAGAAGATGATTAAGGAATGGAAAGATATGTCTATCAGTACCAACAAGATGTTAGGATACTTGGAACGAGGCTTAGTCAAGCTGGAGGAAAAATTCCTCAAAAGGGTTGAAGACTGTCAAAAGGCTGAAGGGACCGAAGGTGGACATCTAGCTAGAGCATACATGTTGCTGGGACTTCGCGAGTTAGGGAAGCTGTTCGAGGGAAGAAAGAATGCCGAGTCTGGGGAAGGTCCTTCTAGGACCACGTAGATAGGAATGTCTTTCTTTTACTTTATCAATGTAATAAGGCCCATGGCCATTAGTGACCTTTATTTCTTGCTTATTTAGTGTCATTTTGGGATTCGTCTATTTCTTATCTATAAAATGAGGCATTTAGCATTTTAAGTTCTCCAAATTATTTGTCGCTAGGCCTACCTTAGGAACAAAGAGGATTCCCAAATTAGGACACGCTTTACATTCCCGCACTATGTGTTTAAATATTGCATTACTTTTTATAATCCTCACTGGCTGTGCTTTCTTTTGTTTTTGTTTTCTTTCTTTTATTATTCCCCTCCCCAAAGGTTAGTTCGTGCACTCTGGAATCATCATCCTATCTCACAAGATCCAGGGGCCCTCCACCCACTCCTCATCCTAGTCCTCCTAAAGGCAAGAAAAAAGGTAAGAATAAAATGGAAGATTCAAGCAACATCAGGAATGAGAACACGGTTGAGCGGGTAGAGGCCACTGATGGCCAGGGTATTCGGGTGTTCCTAATGAGAATATGTCACAGCTTCAGCAAAAATTGTTGAAATTCCAAGAAGAGCTCAATCAGGTTCGAAATTTGGAAAACCTGTCATTCTCCCTAAACATCCCAGACGTCACCCTCCCTAACATTCAAAATCCTACACCTCCACAAAATATCCCAAGGCAGCAGACTCATCCCGCATCTCACCATCACGCTACACTACTTATCCTAGAACCTCAGAACTCCACAAATGACCATCTCCACACCCATGCATCAGGACACCATAACAATCCTATCTACGTGGAGACCATGCCTCACTCCACCACACCTATCCCATACACACCTGAGTCTGATGAAAAGGATCTGCTTATCAAGAACTTGGCCGAGGAACTTAGGAAGCTGACTAGTCGTGTTCAAGGAGTTGAGGGAATCAAGGGAGTCGAAGGGCTGAATTATGAAGACCTCTGCATACAGCCTGATGTCGAACTGCCTGAGGGATACAAACCTCCTAAGTTTGAAATGTTTGACGGTACAGGTGATCCCAGGGTCCATCGGAGGACTTATTGTGACAAGCTGGTTGGAGTAGGGAAGGATGAAAGGATCCGCATGAAGTTGTTCATGAGGAGTTTGAAAGGAGATGCATTGTCTTGGTACATCAGTTAAGATCCCAAGAAGTGGTCAAACTGGGTGAGTATGGCATCTGACTTTATGGACAGATTGAGATTTAATACAGAGAACGCACCTGACGTGTTCTACATCTAGAATTTGAAGAAGAAGCCCACTGAGACATTTCACGAGTATGCTACTCGCTGGAGGTCCGAAGCACTTAAAGTCACACCCGCTTTAAAGGAGGAGTAGATGAACAAGTTCTTTGTCCGGGCTCAGGACCCGCAATACTATGAACGGTTGATGATGATTGAGAACCACCAGTTCTCCGACATTATCAAATTGGGGGAAAGGATTGAAGAAGGTATTAAAAGTGGCATGGTCACAAATTTTGAAGCCTTGCAAGCTACGAATAAGGCTTTACAGTCCGGTAGTGTGTCCAAGAAAAGGGACGTGGGAGCTGTGATGGTTTCACAAAGAACCAAATCCCCACTCAAATACCAAACTTACCCAACACCTCCACTCACATATCAACCAACCCCAAATTACCAAGCACCCTCGACTTCATACCAAGCTCCACCACCAAGTTACCAATCTCCACCACCCACATATCAACCTACTTCGCCCAGATACTCCCAACCCGCTCCTGTTTACAACACTTATAATTCTCAACCATCCCATTATTAATCACCCCCTGCACGCCAAAAATTCCCTAGACCTCGACCTAATTTTGACCGCAGACCTCCAAAACAGTATACTGCCATCGCTGAACCCATCGACCATCTGTATGAGAAGCTCAAAGCTGCTGGTTATGTCACTCTCATCCCAATTGAAACCCCTGAGAATCCTTCTCGGTGGGTTAATCCAAACAAGTCCTGTGCATACCACTCCGTCATGAAAGGGCACACCATCGATGAATGACGCTCTTTGAAAGACAAGATACAGTCCTTGATTGATAACAAGATCATTGTGGCAAAGGAGTCTGATCTGAACGTCCGCAACAATCCTCTGCCAGACCATTAGGGTGGAGGTATCCACATGATTGAAATAGAAGTTGACTGGGATTCCGAGGGATCGATCAGTTTGATCGTAGAAGGCGATAACCCAAAGAAATCGGCAGTTACTCTCAATCCAATCATAGTCTAGATCAAACCGTCTGAGGACACTGAGGTAAATATGTCTATACCTCTTGAGTTAGAATCAGTGCCACCCGCAAAGACACCGGTACCAATTGAGGTTGAATTCGTGTGTCCGACAAATGCACCCGCACCATTCGAGGTTGGAGTCTTGCCACCCAAGGCACATGATCACTTCGAAGTAAGGATAGCCGCAATGATCCCAGTGGCGATGTCTACCACACCACCCTTCTATACAAATGTTGTACCCTGGGACTATATAGCCGAGGCAAGAAGGAAAGGCAAGGTCCAGACCGAAGAAGCTGTTGCAGCACATGGTATGACAAGAACTGGTATAGTCTATACCCTTGAGTATCTAGCCAAATCAAGAAAGCAGGCTTCCAATCGGCCTCCCCTTATTGAGAAACGTCCGGACGACCTTTGGAGGAAGGTACAGGCCAAGGAGTACTCGGTCATTGACCAGCTGAACAAGATGCCAGCACAAATATCCATTCTCTCTTTGCTGCAAAATTCTGAAACGCACAGGAGTGCTTTGTTGAAGGTGTTGAACGAAGCATATGTGCCGAACAATATCACTAGCGGGGAAATGACCAATATGGTAGGCCAGGTATTGGAAAGCCACAAGATCACCTTTCAGGAGGACGAGCTGCCACCTGAATGGTTAGGGCACAACAAAGCACTGCACATCACCGTGCAATGCGAAGATTATTTCATCACAAGAATCCTAATTGATGGAGGGTTCAGTCTTAACATCTGTCCATTAATATCACTTAAAAAAATTGGGTAAAGGGTTACATGAGATAAATGATGGAGCAATCAATGTGAAAGCTTTCGATGGTTCTCAATGGTCCACCATTGGTGAGATTAGTCTATGCTTGCAGATGGGACCAACCTGGTTCGAGGTTAATTTCCAAGTGATAGATGCACCAGCGTCCTACAACTTGCTATTAGGACGACCATGGATACATGCTGTTTGGGCCGTAGCGTCAATGCTGCATCAGGCAGTGAAGTTCGAGTGGAACAACCAAGAGGTGATTATTCATGGAGATGGTAGCAACCCTATTTATAGTCACCAGACTATTCCGGCAATCGAGGGAAGAAGGAAGCTAGGTGGAGAAACCTACCACCACATTGAACGGGTCAATGCTATCGAAAAAGAAAAATGGTGGGATAGCAAAATCAAAAGCATGCTAAGCTGGAGTGGGTACGATCCTGGCAAAGGGATCAACAAGAACCTCAAAGGAATCTCTAAGCCCATCAAGATCAAAAGACATGGCACTAATTTTGGTTTGGGATATGAATATACTTGGCAGGAGTACGACGACTGGTCGCCACCTTGGCGCGGTCCTTACTACCTACTAGAGCAGCCATACCGCATCTGGAGCAGACCTTCCAACATGGCGACATTATTTATGGGTTAGACGAAGAGGAAGCACATGCAGCAATGAGGAACTTGTTTTGGGAGGACTGTAATATGGATTGTTGTGTCATTCTCGAGGATGAGAGGGAGGAAGGCCCTTCCATACAGGCTGTGAGCAGAGGGACGTACCTCAAGAACAAGACCATCAGGACAACCAAAGCCCGACGAGCCTCGGGGTAGCAAGGCTAAAACAAGCATTATTCACTATTTTCTTTACTAAATGATTTCCTTTTCACAGTTTAACTCTTGCAATAAGATCTTTAAATGTTCAAAACAATTATTCAATTTATCAAAGGCGTTTTAATTTTCTTATGAATCAATATTTATTGCTATCATTTTCTGTCATTACTTTACCTATACAGCATTACTATTACCTGTCTTGATGAACCAATGATTGTGACATGCAACGAGACAATTCAACAAACGGACATTGATTCAGAGGGAGATGATATACCAGACGAGATTGTTAAAGAAGTTGAGAATTTTGAGAACAGACCTAATTCCAACCTGGACAAGACCGAAGTTGTCAACTTGGTAGATTTAGAAAACGTTAAGGAAACGCGAATCAGCATTCACCTATCGCCATCAGAAAAGAAGGAATACACAGAATTCCTGAAAGAGTGTGAGGATATATTTGCATGGTCGTATGATGACATGACTGGTCTAAGTACATCTATTGTGGCTCACAAACTGCCAACCAATCCAATGTGTCCACCGGTAAAGCAAAAGCTCAGAAAGTTCAAACCCGACATGAGTTTGAAAATCAAGGAAGAAGTTACCAAGAAGATCAACACCAAAGTTCTCAGGGTAGTTGAGTACCCGACATGGTTAGCCAACATTGTTCCAGTGCCAAAGAAGGATGGGAAGGTCAGAGTCTGTGTCGACTACCGGGATCTCAACCAGGCCAGTCCGAAAGACGACTTCCCTTTGCCAAATATACACATCCTGATTGACAATTGCGCCAAGAATGAGCTATAGTCATTCGTAGATTTCTTCGCTGGTTATCACCAGATCTAGATAGATGAGGAAGATGCTGAGAAAATGACTTTCATTACACCGTGGGGAGCATATTGTTACAAGATGATGCCATTCGGCCTGAAGAATGCAGGGGTCACCTACATGAGGGCTATGACCACTATCTTCCATGATATGATACACAAGGATATTGAGGTATACGTGGATGATGTTATTATCAAATCCAAGAAATCCAGTGATCACATAATAGACTTGAGGAAGTTCTTCAATAGGTTGCGAAAATACAATTAGAAAATGAATCCCGCAAAAATCTGCATTGGGGGTTCCTACTGGGAAGTTGCTCGGGTTGATTTTCAGCTGCCGAGGATAGAACTCGATCCGTCAAAGGTCAAATCCATCAAGGAATTACAACCGCCAAGGAACAAGAAAGACGTGATGTGTAACGACATGGCCGGTCGTTACGTGGAACTTGTATTATAATTACTGTTATTGCCTTGTCATAGGTTGGTATTACTGTATTTGAGGTATTAGAGTTGATAGGCTTGAAATTAAACGGTTGTAGTGAGAGTTCAGTCAATTAGCCTTTAAAAATAGCCTTAAAATGGAAAAAAAAAGTCAACTAAGGGTTGACTTATTGGTAAACGACCTCGGAATGCGAATTTTATGGCTCGGATAGCTTTAGGTTATTTGGGACTTAGGAGTGTGTTCAAAATAATTTTGTGATGTCCGGTATAGAATTAGGCTTGAATTGGTGAAAGATAGTTTTTGGCGATTCCGGTCGGCACTGGAAAATAAGCTATCGGGGTCGGAATGGAATTCCGATAGTTGGAACATGTTTGTAAAGTAATTTTGGACTTGTCTGCAAAATTTCAGGTCAAACAGAGTTGATTTGGATAGTTTCGGCATCATTGGTGAATTTTTGAAATTTCAAAGTTCTTAGGCTTGAATCCGATGTAAATTTGGTGTTTTGATGTTAGTTTTAGTGTTTTGAGAGTGAAACTTAGTTTGAATGATCTTATGGGATATATTGGTAAGTTTGGTCGGGGTCCCGAGGGGCTCGGGATTGATTTTGGGTGATTAACGGACTCATTTGGACTTAGAACAATTGCTGGTTTTCTGGTTTTTGTGCACAGTGATTTTGTTCACTGCGATCGCGGGTGAAGAAGTGCGATCGCAGAGAGTTAATTATAGTTAGGCTCAGATTTTTTTCTATGCGATCGCGAGAAGGGAGGTGCGATCGCGGAGTAGAAGGAGGACAAGTCAGTGCGATCGCGTGGAATAGGCTGCGATCGCACAAAAGAAGATAAGCGTGTGGGGTTGGCTGGCAATTTCACTGTGCGATCGCGTGCACAATACTGCGATCGTGGAGGTCTGGGAAATTGGTCAGTGCGATCGCAGGGCCAAGGCTACGATCGCGGAGAGCAAATAACTGGGCAGTTATATAATTAAGCGCTCCGCGACTTAAACCCTTATTTCACCATTTGTGTACGGACAGGGAGCTTTTTGGATGAATTTTGAAGGAGAAAATTAGTGGGTATCACAGAGGTAAGTAATTTGATTATTAAAACTCATTTATGGGTGATTTTAGACCATAATCCCAGCTTTAAATTCATGAAAAATAGTAGAAAAATAGAATTTTGGGGCATGAGATTATGAGACCTTCAAGGGTCGATTTGAGGGGTCAAACGAACTCCGATTTTGGTGTTCTTTATATGTACGGACTCGTGAGAGAACGAAGAAAAATTTTGTATAAAAATTTCTTAGTTTCGGGACGCGGGCCCGGGGGTCGGGTTTTGACCGGTTTCGGATTTTAGAGCTAAATTTGATATCTTTCGATGGAATTCGTTCCTTAAGCATATATTGATGATAAAAATCTAAACTTGGTAGATTTGGAACCTTCAGAGGTTGATCCGATAGGAAAGCGCATTGCGGAATAATTTCGAGCTAGTTTTGAGGTAAGTAATGTCTTTAAATCTTGTCTTGAGGGTATGAAACCCCAGACTATGCACCCTTTCACGGGTTTTTAAATGAAAAGGTTGGAACTTTGGAAATATCTTGCGTATTTAGGAAACTATTGAGTTGCGAAGCCTATTTTTAAGCCTATGCTTAATTAGTATTATTTTATTGTGATATGATTTGGGTTGTAAGCCGTGTTTGGGGCCTAGTGCCGATCTGTTTTTCCCTTTGAGGGTTGTGTTACTATTTTTTCTCACTGATACGCTATGATTTTACACTCAGTCTTTTCCTGATAAATTGTTTTGACACTCAGAGTATTTTCATACTATTTATTGAAAAATGAAACACTATTTTGGGTCGAGAACCCGGTATGTTCATCGCCTAATGGCAAATTGACTAAGTGGTGAGGAGGCTTTCAGGCCTCACGAGTGTGGTGAGGAGGCTTTAAGGCCTCACGAGTGTGGTGAGGAGGCTTTTAGGCCTCAGGAGTGTGGTGAGGTGGCTTTCAGGCCTCATGAGAGTGGTGAGGAGGCTTTCAGGCCTTATGTTATTATTGCGCTTCGGTTGTAGGAGCCCCTCCGGAGTCTGTACACACCCCCAGTGAGCGTCGGTACCGATATTGAGTGATTATTGCCCGCGGCGCTGATACTAAGTGATGATGATACTGAGTGATGATTGATACTGAGTGATTGAGAAGATGCCTGAGGGAAACAGTTACTAGAAATGATTTTGGCACGAGGGGCAGATTTATTATGATTTTTCTAAGTCTTCGAACTACAATTTACTTCATTTTCGAACTGGTTTTTACTGAGATATACTGGTATTTCACATGTTTTCAAAGGAATTCTGAAAACTGATTTCGAATTTATTATTTGATAAATACTACATGGTGACTTGGTGTTTTACTGGTTTTGTGGAATTGTGTATCTGTACTGTGTGTTTATATTACTCAGACTGTGATTTATTTTGATTACTATAGAGTTGGCGTACTCATAAAGACTCCATGTGCCTCTGTGCACATATCCAGGTACTAGCTCGCAGTAGTAGCTGACGCAAGTTCAATAACAGCATTTACGAGATTTCGAGGTAGCTGTCTAGCGTCCATAACTTCTCCAATTCCCTTCCCTATTTAGCTTTAGTATTTGGTTCAGATATTGTCTATGTGACTCAGAAAGCTGTCAAGGGATAGGCACTGGCAGACCATCTTGCTGAAAACCTTGTGGACGGAGAATACAAACCCCTGAAAATGTATTTTCCTGATGAAGAGGTATCATTCGTAGGAGAAGACATTGCTGGATCCTTTGATAGTTGGAGACTGTTCTTCGATGGAGCGGTGAATTTCAAAGGAGTCGGCATTGGAGCGGTTCTAATATCAAAAACCGGTCAGCATTATTCGGTATCTGCCAAACTCAGATTCCCATGCACTAATAATATGGCCAAATATGAAGCCTGTATATTAGGGCTCAAAATGGCCATCGACATGAATGTTCAGGAGTTGTTAGTGATTGGTGATTCAGACCTACTGGTACATCAGGTACAAGGAGAATGGGCGACCAAGAATTCCAAGATACTGCCGTATCTGCCTCAAGTGCAGGAATTGAGAAAGAGGTTCACGAAAATAGAATTTTGGCATGTTCCTAGAATCCAAAACTAGTTCGCCGATACATTGGCCACTCTGTCCTCTATGATTCAGCATCCAAATAAGAATTTCATTGATCCTATTCCAGTGAAGATCCATAATCAGCCTGCATACTGTGCCCATGTCGAAGAAGAAGCAGACGGAAAGCCTTGGTTTCATGACGTCAAGGAATACTTTGCAAAAGAAGAGTACCCAGAGCTTGCAAATCCTACTCAGAAACGCACACTTCAGAGACTATCCAACAATTTCTTTCATAGCAAAGGAATTCTGTATAGGAGGACTCCCGATTTGGTATTATTAAGATGTCGACGCAAAAGGAAGCATCCAGGCTACTAGAGGAAATTCATGATGGGACCTGTGGTCCACATATGAACGGTTTTGTCTTAACAAAGAAGATACTCCGGGCTGGTTACTTTTGGATGACTATGGAAACGGACTGCATCCAGTATGTCCGGCAAATGCCACCGCTGTCAGATACATGCAGACATGATAAAGGTACCTCCAAACGAGCTTAATGCAACAAGCTTACCGTGGCCATTCGTCTCTTGGGGAATGGACGTTATTGGACCAATTGAGTCTGCCGCCTCCAACGGACACAGGTTCATCCTAGTAGCCATCGATTATTTCACCAAATGGGTCGAAGCGGCATCCTACAATGCAGTAACTAATAAATTTGTGGCCGACTTTGTCTGTGACCGCATTGTTTGTCGATTTGGAGTTTCCGAGTCAATCATCACCGACAATGGTTCCAATCTCAACAGTGATTTAATGAAAGCTATGTGCGAAACCTTCAAGATCAAACACAAGAATTCCACAGCCTACCGGTCCCAGATGAATGGAGTTGTAGAGGCCGCCAACAAAAACATCAAGAATATATTGAGGAAAATGATAGAGAAGCACAAAGGGTGACATGAGAACTTATCATTTGCCCTACTGTGATACCTCACCACAATCCGCACATCAACCGGGGCGACTCCCTATATGTTGGTTTATGGTACAGAGGTTGTTATTCATGCCGAAGTTGAAATTCAATCTCTAAGAATTATACAAGAAGCTGAGCTCAGCTACGCAGAGTGGGTAAAGAACCGTTATGAGCAGTTGGCCCTCATAGACGGAAGGAGAATGAATGCAGTCTACCATGGTCAACTCTACCAGAATAGAATGTCCAAAGACTTCAACAAGAAAGTAAAGTCGAGATCGTTCACACCAGGGCAGCTGGTATTAAAGAAAATATTTCCACATCAAGACGAAGCCAAAGGGAAATTCTCTCCCAACTGGCAAGGCCCGTAGATGGTTCACCGAGTGCTGACAGAAGGAGCTTTTATACTTGCAGAAATAAACGGGGAAGTATGGTCAAAACCAATCAATTCAGATGAAGTCAAGCGCTATTACCTGTAATATTTTATGCCTTATCAAATATATAAATTGAACTACGCCTGACATGATTCTCGTTTAAGAGGGTATACGTAGGAAGCCCTATGGATTAAGTCACAATTCAATAAAAATTTCATTTTTCCCCCACAATTGGAAACAGGGGCAGAATTTTGAGGAGGACCCTCAAAATTCTGAAGCAAGTTCAGCCGATTGTCGCACGAGCAACAGTCAGAAGTGTCCACCCATCAAACTGGGGTAGAATTTTGAGGAGGACCCTCAAAATTCCATAGCAGGAGAAGATGCAATGTATCGAACCATGTCACAGTTGTCGGTTCATCCAAAAAATTATTTTTTAAACTATACATTATGTTATACTTTTACAAGAATCATGCATGTTTGTTCTTGAAGCAGCTTTGTTTAGAAAACGCTACCCCAATGATACAGACAGTATCATCAGATCAAGCCAAACGAGACAAGCAAAGTCAGCGGGGATACAAACTAACCCTCCCCTTACAATACTCACGATTTTTCTTCTGATGCAGGCACTATGGTTGCAAAGTCCCTAAACATACTGTCCGCCCAGAGGACAAACATTGTTCAAAATGCGATTCTCAAAATCGTTGCACTTGTCGACATTTACCATCAACGCAAATGATGCTTCATGATCACAATGCTCTCAATGGTCACAATACCGCAATTTATTACCAGCTATGAATTCCTACTGTTATTTTATTTCTTGCATAAGGCTACCATTCTGCCTTCCGAGACTAAGCATTGTCTCCATCTGCATCTACATTCCTGCATAAGGCTACTATTCTGCCTTCTATCTTTATAAGGCTACCATTCTGTCTTCCAACCTGCATAAGGCTACCATTCTGCCTTCCGAGGTTAAGCTCTACCTCCATCTGCATTGCATAAGGCTACCATTCTGCCTTCCAAGGTTAAGCTCTACCTCCATATGCATCTGTATAAGGCTACTATTCTGCCTTCTGAGACTAAGCACTGTCTCCATCTACATCGCATAGGGCTACTATTCTGCCTTCCACCTGCATAAGGCTACCTTTCTGCCTTCCGAGACTAAGCACTGTCTCCATCTGCATCTTTTCATAAGGCTACTTTTCTGCCTTCCGAGGCTAGGCTCTGACTCCAATTTACTTTTCGAGACTAACCGCTGTCTCAAGCACTATTTACTTCGCTTTCCTTTTGGGATAAGCTCTGCCCTTTCAATAATCAAGGCTAAGCTCTATCTTGTCAACATCATACTATTGCATCTTCATGGGCTGAAATATCCCCAACTTATCCAAAGGTGTTATCGTTCGAAGGCACCATCTTCATGGCCCGAGAACACCATATCATGGCCTAAGGATCTCTTTTAATCATTTGCATATCATTATTCAAAGGCGTCATGGTTCGGAGGCACCATCCTCATAGCCCGAGAACGTCATTTCATGGCCTGCGAATCCTGCATCAAGCAATCCATGGACCAGGACATCACGGTCTAAAGATGTCATCCTTAACCGTCCAAAGACAACATTCATAGTCCGACGGGAACTTGCATCATGTTTAAATTACGCACAATATATGCTTGTATTGTTTATTTACAGGTAATCCGGCAAGCAACAATCACCATGGCAGGAGCGGTCCCGCTCCAGTTCTCCTAACCATTCCCGTAAGCTGTTTATTCACCCAACCCCATACATTGCGTCCGTTCTTGTAAAGCTTCATCAGTATACTTCGCCGATGACTCATGAACTACATACGACCTGATTCCTATAAAATCAGGGATATGTAGGCAACTCATAAACCAGGGTGCGGCCTAAACCTCTTCAAACCGCTTCGCTCGGTCAAAATTGGCCATCATGTCTTTACCCGACAATTCTTTCATTCTTCCCGGGTAAAGAGGGACAGCTTTTGATACCCAATTTTTTCCCAAATTATTTTAAATTTTTCATATATACCTTCAAAATAACTTTTTATAATAACTGGTATTTTTTCAATAATTTTTTATACTTCTATCAATTTATTTTCTAATTTTATTCAGCACTTTACATCCAATAATTATTCATAAATTGCATTACAGATAATTTCAAAATATTTCCTAACTCAATATATCATTTTTAATCCCATTAAGATTCAACTATTTCCCAAATTAGCCAATCTGGCATTATTTGACTATAATTATAATAATTTTGCAATTATAGCCTAATTGTACATTTTATACTTTTTAATTCAATAATCCGTCATTTTTTATTTTAAATACTAGTTAATTACCTTAATTTCACTTATTTAACCTTAATTTCATTTTATCTAATTATTGGCTTTATTAATTATCTATCTATTTAATTGGGTATTTAATATTTTAATTATAGCCTAAATTAACCTGACCCCAACCCAATTGGGACCATCCCAATACCCAATCCAAATAACCCAATAACCTAAGCCCAATCTCTACGCCTACCTGACCCAATCCCGACTTTTGATCTGGACCGTTGATTAATTTTAATCAACGGACCAGATCCGTTCTTTCCTAATTAAGCCCCTAACGACTTACCCCCCCCCCATCTCATTCACTCCCCTCTCATTCATCTCTCTACTCCCTCTCTATATCCGGTTCTCTCTAGAACCTTCTCGTCTCCTCCTCTCCGATGGGCACTATCCACCTTCTCCGGCCACTTCCCTCGCCGGAAACCATGGCCTCTCATCATCCCCTGGCCTCTGCTTCACCCCATGCCAGTTTGATGCTACCCTAAGGTTTGCATGCGAACCTAGAGCGTTTCCGGCCACCTCTGGCCGTTTGAGTAAGATCTATGAATTTTTCCGGCTAAAGCCGGTGACATTTTTAAGGTTTCTTGTTTTCTCTGGGTTCTCTGAAACCCTAACATATTATATTTTCCGATATTATTTTAGATCTGTTTTAGATCTATGTATGTTATGAGTTTATTGTTGTTTTCCCCAAAGATTCTCCGATTTTTCCTAAAATAGCTCTTCGTTTTCAAACTAGGGTTTCATGATCCCTTTTAAAATGATTTTTCTATGACTTTTTGTATTATCCTAAGGTTTCTACTATGTTTTAATGGTTTATTTAAGCTTCTCCTCTATCCGAGTTTCTATGTTGAAAACCCTAATTTTTTCTTAAGGTTCTGAGTTCGTCTTTGGTACTGTGTTCAATTAATCTATATATTCCTTGTGAACGTTCTGCGATTCTGTGATTTTGCCCTATGTTTTCTTGCCTATTATGTGATTCTACTCTATTTTTGCTCATCACTGTTGCTGAAACTTCACTTCTCCTACATGTATTAACATCAACTCCATTAATTTAGGCCATGCTCTATGTGAATTCTTGACTTATGTTACCCTATGTTTTCTTATTAGGGTTTCTGACTTCCGAGTTCATTCTGTTTGTTCTCATAAACTTGTTCTAATTTCTCCTAAATTAGTATTTTTCTCTATTAGCGGGTCTTCGAATCCCTGTGATTGGTTCCTCATTCATCTTGCATGATATTCTATACTGATTCTTAAGATATTTCTTTAATTAAGGCTGGTTCCCTGTTTATCCTTGCCTATATCATGTTACCCCGCTCATGTGTGATATTCTCCTTGAATCTATAATTTTGTGCATATCCCTTATAATCCCGTATTGATTTGAATTGCTTGTGAGATTTTTTTTCTTAATAAAGACTGATTCCTTGTGATTTTAGTCCCATACGTGATTCTTTGACTAATTTCCAGAACTAATTTATATTTTTACCATATAAACACGCTCAATATATATTTTCTTTACTTGAAATATTATGTACTTAACCTTTATTACATGCCACATTATTTACTACTCCTATTATGGTAGAATTAACCTTCTAAGTGATTCTTTCCTTATTTGATACAATTTATACCCGTTTGAATCATGACTCCCTAATTGAAGGGAGTCTGGACCTCTGATTGATTTTGATTGGTACTGTTTCTATAATTATGTTATTCTCTACTCGTTTTCAAGAGCTATAAATACTCTTTCTTTAGCACAAACAAAGACAGATAGAGACACTCATTGCTCTGAATTCTCTCTTACTTTACTTGTCACGACCCAAATCCTAATTCAGGTCGCGATGGCGCCCAACAGCGGGGTTAGGCAAGCCGATATAACTTTCACTAAGTGATACCCTTCCCATTCGGTCAAACAAGTCAATGGTTATCCGTTTATAACAACTAACATGATACTAGCCTTGAGTGAAGGTAAAGTCATAGTAGATACAAGGCCGAAACAAAACATACACATAGATATACATCCCAAAACCCCAAAAATATATACCGCGTGTGTTCCAAGAACTAGTGTCACGAGTGTCACGGGAAACTACTGAATATACAATGACTACAACATATACAGGGTCTCAGTCTGAATGAACTAGACAGAGAGTATAACGAAAGAAACTCCAGGGTGCTGCTAGGAAGTCGCCAGGCAAGGAGCTCACCGTGAAGTATGACCACGCTATTAAAATCTGGCACCGGCCTGAAAATCAGATGGACAACCCTCCGTACCTGTACAGTCAAGTACAGAGAAGGAAAGAAAGTGCAGCATGAATACATATATATAAATATATACCAAGTGAGTATCCCGTCTAATCTCGAAGAAGCAGTGACGAGAGGTCGACTCGATACTCACTAAGGTCCAACAGTCGTAAAGTAAGCAAGATGTAAAGAAAACGGTAGGCAGTAAAACAAATAATCAAGTACATCAATATCCGACATCAAATAACAATCTCAAATCAAACAAGTTTGGTATCCTCCGTGGCGTACGACCTGCTCCCATATGGTACTCAATCTCGTCGTGGCGTACGGCCCGATCCTACTCTGGTAGTCTCAATCTCGCCGTGGCGTACAACCCGATCCCACCCTGGTAGTCTCAATCTCGCCATGGCATACGACCCGATCCCACCCTGGTGTCTCAATCTCATTGTGGCGTACGGCCCGATCCCACCCTGGTAGTCTCAATCTCGCCATGGCGTATGGCCTGAACCCATAATATAATCAATCATCACTCTGCCGTGGAGTACAACCCGATACCATAATATAATCAATCATCACTCTGCCGTGGCGTACGACCCGATCCCATAATATAATCAATCATCACTCTGTCGTGGCGTACGGACCGATCCCATCCTGTGATTCTCTTATCACACTTAAATCAAGCCAAGTATCACAACGTTCAAAGATAACAAGACCAATCACACAAGTATACAAGTCATATCTATGCTACAACAGGGGAAAACAATGAGCATGTTGTGTCCTAACTACCTGGACGAAGCAGTAATAGCCACTACGTACGGACTCTCATCACTCGGTGCGTACGTATCCCCCAAACAAGATCACATAGAAAACAAGGTTACCTAGAGGGACAATTTCCCTCTTACGAGGTTAGAAAGGAGACCCACCTCGATAAAAGCACTCATCGGACCAAGGACCAGATCAAAAGATGCGCCCGAAATTCCGAAACTACTCTTGACAGCTCGCAACTAGCCAAACATAGCATAAATGAGTCAATTCATGCTCCAGGAATAAGAATTAACAAGAAATTCCAAAATATAGTATTCTTGAAGGTTTTTGAATTTTTCGACCCCAGGCCCACGCGTTTGGATTTTGAAAATTCTCGAAGGAATGAATTACCCGAAGTCTAAGGATCGTAATTACCTAATTTATTTAGGAATTCATGGCTAAAAAGGGACAATTCACTAATTATCAAAGCCCTAGAAATTCCTATCAAATTTCATGATTTTTGTTTCTTTTAGGAATTAACCCGTTAAATTCCATGCATAATTCTGAGAACTAGGAGAGAATTGCTTACCTCTTCAGTGGGTGGTTGTGGGAGGTGTTCTTCAACCTTGGGTGCTCTCTAATGGAGTTAAAAGATGAATAATGAGGAAGACAACCCGTAATTGAGCATTTAACTACCACCCAGGAAAACCTTCACTGCGATCGCGGCATCAGGCCTGCGATCGCGGAGAACGAATGACCCTGGCCCCCAGGAAGCAATATGCGATCGCATAGTTGGGGCCTGCGATCGCAGAGGGTAGGGAGGTAGGCTTATGTGATCGCAGGAGTGAGGTCCGCGACCGCAGAGAGGAACAGGCAGCAGGGGGGGTAGGTAGGTGACTTGTGCGATCGCAGGAGTGAGTCTGCGTTCGCATAGAGTTGGGAAGGGGACCTTATGCGATCACGGAGTTATGTCTGCGATCACATAGAACATTGGATGGCCCAGCATAATTACTTCTCTTCCATCGCATCCTTGCTTCTGCGATCGCAGAGAAGGAAACCAGACAGAAAAATTTCTGGTTTTTCTAACTTAGCTCCCGGGGGTCTAAAACACCTCCGAGCCCCTCGGAACCCCGTCCAAAAAAAAAGGCAAATTCATGATATGGACTCGCTCGAACTTCCGGAACATGAAAAATAACAACGGAACTCAAAATTCAACCCCAAAACCAAATTAATCAAACTTAAGAACTTTGAAATTCTAGAATTCCTTACATTGCGCCGAACAGGTCTATACTGCTCGAAATCACCCCAAATTTTGCAGACAAGTCATAAATGACTATACGGAACTATTTCCGATCTTGAAATTCCATTCGGACCCTGATAGAATGAAGTCCCGTTCCAGGCCAATTTCTAAACTTAAGGAAATCCTGATTTCCATTTCGGGCGCCGAAACGCTCTTGGGTCATCAGAAACCCAAGCCGAACATACGCCCAAGTCTGAAATCATCATACGGAGCTACTGGAGCTGTCAGAACTCGATTCCGAGGTTGTTTGCTCAAAATGTTGACCGAAGTCAAACTTGGCCAAATAGGCCAACCTTAAGGAACCAAGTGTTCCTAAACAATCAAATTCATTCCCAAATCCCGAACCACCTGCTCCCGCGAGTCATAAAGCACGAATAGCCGCTATGGAAGGTTTCATTTAAGAAACGGGACCCTAATACGCAAAACGACCGGCTGGGTCGTTACATTACTATACATTCTCTCTTGCTTCTTTTATTGATTACTGGCTACTCAGTCGGATGAAAGCCATGACTGAGTAAATCATTATTGCTCTACTGCTCTGCACACTACTGTGATATTGCTCAATTCTTCTGCACACTACCGTTCTATTCTCTCACTCTTTACTGGTATGTCCTCTCTAGCATCCAAAACAACATATTTATGTTTGCATTGCACTTTCCCTTATTTCTTTATGCTTCTACTTGTGGTTTTATTTATTACCCGGTAACTAGCATATCTATTCTGTTTATATGACCCCCCCCTCCCCTTATTTCAGCATGTTCTGCTTCCCCTATTAGTTTGCTGCCATTTTTGCACCATTCCCTAACTCTGGTATATTATCAACATGTATGCATGACCCCCTTTTAGCTACTGAGTAACCCTGAGCCCTTTCCCTGAACTTGATATATGAACCTGTTTCACATTCCTCAATCTAATACTGTCAAGCTCCTGGCCTGAACCCCTTGTGATGAAATGTGTTGTGACTGTTGAGTCTTGAAATGCTTTCTCTGATGTCTACCTATGTGCAAATATGCTATTACATGTGACCTACTTGTCCCCATTGTCCTTTGCCCCTATTTGTGTTTGATTCCCTGAACTATGTGTGCTATTCTGATTGTGAGACTGTCTTATTCACCCTCTCTCAAAACTATTTTCAATAAGAATTAAAACTCTTGTTTTCCTTCAAGAACTGATTCTAAATGGATCATTTTCAAACTTCTTTTTCCAACTTAACTCTTTCAAAACTATGTCAAGCACTCTCACTCAACTCTTAGACCCCTTAAGTTCTGCCCCCTTAGTGTGAGCACTGCTTTGGGACCCCTGAGTTCCCTCTAATCTTTGACACACTAAGGATATCTCTCCCACACTGCACCTACTCTATCTGGGCTATGAACTCTGGGTGTAAGCACTACCCGAGATCCCTTGAGGTCCTTAGGGAACTCTCACACACCCGGATTGTGAAAAGGCTGTTAAACATACTCGGTATTGAGGACGTGGGAAATCTCGACCTATTTTGTAGGCTCCCTATAGTTAACTTCTTATTTTTCTCTATTACAATTATGTAATTCATATTTAATGGTCTGTAATAACTATTTGTAAACAACTCGGGGACAGATAGTGAAAATGGGGGGTAATATGCATACTGTAGTGTAATGAAGGGTAGAAATCATGCCTCCTAGGTTTACTTTCTTTGTTTTCAATAGCAGCCATGTTTAGGTACAACATATTAAATCATTAGATATCATGCTATTTAGGACTTACATGTACTGTTTTCAGCATCTCACCACCATTTAGAAATCCTGTTTATAGGATACATAACAAAAATAAATTGTTGTCATGTGATTCTGCCTTGCAAACACGCCCTGAATTTCATTTAAAAATCCTTCCTTAGGATAAATAAATCTACACTAGTTGTTATTCATGCACTCACCCTGTTGCAACCATGCTATATACGTAGAAATCCTGCTTTAGGTAAACAACGTTAAAACTATCATTCCTGCCAATCTTAAAACTGTGCATAACCTAATGTGCATTCAGAAATCCTGTTAAGTTATTATGCATCATGCTGCTTTAGAGATTATGTTTTAGAGTTGTACTTATTCAATCATACCTAGTCTAAATACAGATATCTAAAGCAGTCCTTCTGTCCTAAAAAAACTGGTAAATTAGTCTTCGAGTATATGCAACACCTAAAATTGCATGCTATTGGGTGTAACAACCTGGAATTATCTATAAAACTGAATAATTGTTGCATATTATTTACACCTAGGAAAGACTTAGGTAATCACCATAAGAAATAAAACCAGAACTGACTTTGTGATTGTGTTTAACTGACAACATGTTAAAATCAATAGGCAAGCCTGATTAGGACTTCCCTCTGAGTTGTAAATCTTAATCTGCCATTATCACTTAGACATCATGTTTAGGATCTAAAAATTGACCTTAGTTGTGTAAGAGACATGATGTTTATGTGCAATATATGTGGAGGTATACTTGAGCCTTTATCTGGTTTCCATACTTTTCCCCTTAACTGAAGTCCTATCTGTTTTTTATTATGTATCGCCCTAGCAGTTTTACCTTTAAAACCTGAGGGTCAGCCTAGAACCTCCCATATAGGATAGAATTCCTAAATTCCTCCAGGACTGATAGGAAGGGACGCGTAACAGCATGCAATAGAGGTCGTGACCAACACGTGCTTTAGTTACCTTCACGGGGTGGGAATGGGTAGATATGGATATGATGACCGGTGCGTTAATACCACGTGTAGCCCCTCTTTGAGGAGTGGCATACCGGGTATTGCATTGATGTGATCCATATTATAAAAAAACCTAGGATATCCCTTTATTTTCATAAATATGTAATTCTTTTCAAAAGCTAGCTTCACATTAACTATTTTCAAACTCCTGTACTTAGACTTAAATCCCCTATTATTTGAGTCCTACTTGTTTATTTGCTAAATTGTACAAATCCACAAAAAGTTGTTTGGCCGGGAACCACATTTGTGGATCTTGAGAGGTGCCTAACACCTTCCCCTTAGGATAAATTAAAGACCTTACCCTGACTCTAGTAATAAATGTGGTTATAAATGGACCCCTTAGGTTCCCTAACGCACCTTAAAATCGTTAGGTGGCGACTCTTCAAAAACACAAACCCTTTTCCTAAAAGGAACGAGTTGTCTCAACCAATGTCATAAAACCCGGACTCCGCGAGGAAAAAAGGGGCGCAACAGTTCTAGGGTTCAAAGAAGATTATTATCCCGGGCATGAAATCGAGAAGCGATAACATCTAAACGATCCCTACGACGTAAGTGTCATTATATCACCTCTCCTTTTTCTTTGTAGTTAGACTTTTGGAAGGTACATCATAGTTAAGAAACGTCTAATATCCA
Source organism: Nicotiana undulata (assembly GCA_005239495.1). Lineage (NCBI taxonomy): Eukaryota > Viridiplantae > Streptophyta > Magnoliopsida > Solanales > Solanaceae > Nicotiana > Nicotiana undulata. The sequence continues at coordinate 7,624 of ML269977.1, read as the reverse complement.
TATTTAAGTTTATAAATATCAAGGAAGGTTGATAAATGTGTTTCCTAATAGTTAGAACTCACGGGACGGTGATTGAAAGTCGTGAGTTCGAGTTATTTGACTTGTAGCAGACTGTTTTGTGGACTGTTTTGTGTTGCTGTTGGCCTGCGTGTTTTACTAATGTTTTGTGGAGTTTTGGAGGAGGAAGGGTGTGGATAAACACCATATAGATCTAGGGTTGTGATCTGGTCGTTCATTGCAACATTTCCAGGTCATTTGACACGACTAAGGTGGTCGTCTTATGTATGAAGTGATTAGGTTGAGTGTGGACTATTTTGGGAGGCTCAATATGATTATTATTGATGTTGTTTGGGATGTTTTGTGATTGTTTTGACTTGTGTGAAGTCATATATATAGGGGAGGTGTTTTCCGTTTCATCGTAAAATAGGTTATGGTCGATACATAATAGTTATGACGCTTAAACGATAACGATAGTGTCGTTTCTCTTATTGTAGATTAAGGATTTGTGACATTTGCGTAGCTTGAGGTTGGGCAGTATATACAAGGTATGTTAGGCTATCCTTTTCCTTATTTTTCACGACTCCGATTGTACATAATGTAATGAACGAGCTTCCAAAGATACTCTACTCTTAGAAGCTAGGAATACGTACATTGTTTCCGTTCTTATGGAATAATTGATGTTGAGGTTGCTCCTCTTATTCTTATGTTATCAATGTTGTTGGTACTTCCTTATTCTTATTACATTCTTGATGAAGAGTTATTCCTAATAATGTGTACGAAGAATATCGACCTAACGTCACTCCTAAAGGTTCAAAATATGATTCCATTGAGTCCTGCATGCATTGTATATATACGTATCTATTTTAATCTACCGAGCCGCGCTATAGTCGGCTGGGTATGGCACCTATTGTGCAACCACTGATCAGTTGGGTTTACCGAGCTCCATGCAGCCGGGTACGTTTTACCGAGCTTATTACGGTCGGGTACGATATGATGATGATGATGCCCACATAGGCGGATATTTTAAAGGTTTATGTATCTAAATGTGTGTATCACGCATTTCATGTCAGTATCCCTCAGAGGTACCCAGATGTTACAGGTTGTATATTCTCTATCCCCGTTTACATTACTGTTCTTACGTATGCTTTCCTGCCTTACATACTCAGTACTTTATTTGTACTGACGTCCTTTTTATTTTCTGACACTGCAAGTCCTTATAGACAGGTAGAGGCAACTCCCCCACCATAGTAGGCTTTTCAGTTCAGTGGTTATAGGCGAGATCGCTTCTCCGGACTTGTCGTGGTCTTGGTATGCATTTTTGTTATAGACATTATGGGTATATCGGGGCCCTGTTCCGGCTATGTTGCATTACTTATGCTCCTTTAGAGGATTAAAGACATGTGTTGACTCATGTATAGTTTGGTATGCCTTGTTGGCTAATTTTTGTTGTATAGTCTTTCATGGCAGCATTGTAGCTCGTACCTTTATGTAGTTTCTTAGCAATCCTGTCATCCCATGTGATGTATGTTCATGATCCATATCTACCATTTATATTGATATCGTTATCCCTTTACGATAATAAAGAAAATTAGATCAAATGTACGTTGGTGCTCGGCACATATGGCCCGGGTGCTAGTCATGATCCTCCAGTTTGGGTCATGACAAACTTGGAATCAGAGCAGGTCTGTCCTAGGGGTTGTCTATGAGTCGTGTCTAGTAGAGTCTTGTTTATGGGTGTGTTGTGCACCACACTTATAAGCAAGAGGCTACAGGACATTTAGGATTGTTACTCTTTCTTCTTACTCTAGATCGTGTGGTAGAGCTTAGTCGTAAGAACTCAATTTCCTCAATTCTATCTTATCTATAATACAACGATGCATACATCTAGAAAGACGGTTGGTAAGGGATTGCATGTGGATGTGAAAGAGTTGAGTCAGAGGAACTTGATTTTGCATGATGCCTATGATGAGTAAATGTAAGGTCTTCAGTAGATTATGTGTGTACTAAATGGGTAAGCCTCATGCTAAGGATCCTTAAGGAAAAGAATATCTATCTAGCTTGTTGAGAAAGTAGCTTTGAAGATGGGCTTCCTATGGGAAATAGGGAAGTTTAAAGCGATAACAAAGGCCTTAGGGAATAGGATCTCTTTCTGCGTCTACTGATGCTTTTGAAAAAAGCCTTTGGTTTGGCTTGTTTAATTGATTCGTACGTAATCCGAGAGCTTCATACGTGGGATTTATTTGGCAAAGGAAAGTCAAGAGAAAGGGTGGTAGCTATTCTAGCAAGTCTTCTGTGGAGGAGTAGCACTAGGCTAGTAACTTATTACACTAGTCTCGATTCCTCAAGGTTGTACGAGCTGTAATAGTAGTAGAAAAACCTCCCGTCCCGAGTTGGCTTAAGCCATGCCTTTACTAAAGAATTCTCGCCATCTCAGATAAAATCTGGTGTGGAGCCCAGGCTAGCCAACAATGAGAAATGCCTTCCTCTTTTTTGTTGATTTAGGTGACGTAGTCTTATCCGATGAATGGCAGTGAGAAGGCGGAAAAGGTCGTAAAGGGCTAAGCTAAGGAGGTTGGCTTTCCGAAGTCAAGTGGGCTTTTCTCACACCGCATGTGGTGGTTTCCTACGCATATGCAACAAGCTCTTATTTGGATCTCCCTAATCTAGAGGGTTCTCACGCCAAGGTCCACCCTTATGGTGAAAAGAAATGAGAGATTGAGAAGATAGATACATGTTTCAACAAGAAAAAGAAGCAAGATGAAGAAGGGTACGAGGTGCCCAGTTTATGAAGATTGTCAGTATTTACGATTCAAGCAGAGAAATACAAGCATATTGAATTACCTACAATTGTAACAGAGGTATGTACAATTGGCCATACCCGTCTCAATTATGCCCTATGGGAGCTAACGGAAACAATTTAAGAGAAGGATAGGATATCAGGATCCAGCTGGGGTTAGAGTAACCGAAAATTGTGGATAGATTTTTATCATTATTTAACATTTTTGAAGGGTAGTGCAGGACATGGTTATAAATCTCATTGAGAGATAGCCAGATGGTCACTTTGGAATAATACAGTCTGATATGAATACTAGAATGTTCAGGAAGTTCAGATGATATTCTATAAGGGAGGAATATTTACCTTAGGATGACTCCTACCCCTAGTAAAGAGAGAATGTTAGTCGACCCAAGGGCCAATGAGATAGTACAAGGTGATCTAAAAGCGAAAGACTGTTTTGTTGATGTTTTTAGAATAAGGTAATAGACAGAGATATTAGCAAGAGAATAAGAAGAGAGTAAATGAATCATTATGAGTAAGATGTGATAAATGAGTGATAACGGTAAATCAAAATATGACAGAATGACAGAGGCTATAGTCAAGTTAAGGAAACAATAAGAGGAGACATGCCTTGAGACAATAAAGTATAAGCCTTAAAGTCATATCCTCATTTCGAGAAATCAGTTGCTGAGTCCAACGTGGTTACCAAAAGGAAGAGTGGGACCCTCAAAGTAATAAAAATTAGTATGGGCTAGTGAACAAGATAAACTGAACATGAATTAGGGACAAAAGAAATCGGTAATAGTCGACATCGTTTTAGAGATCGTGTTTCGACAATAATAGAATGAACAATAGAAGAATAACCTTTAAAGGTCATTCATAAAGACGCTTCCCTAAAGCAATCACTAAGAGCAAATTTAAGCTTAAGGGACTAAATGTGCCAGTTACACCAGGTGTCACCCTTGTGCATATGAAATTCAATTTTAACCTGGTGTAGAAGGGTTAACGCAAGGCGAGTAATGTCTGTGAACATGTGGAAAACAAAATGCCAAAGATGAAGAGGTAAATATTGAATGTTAAAGGAATAATGTGGTAAAAAGGTGAAAGGAATGAGATTGCATTTATTCATATCCTACAGATATAATATGACTCCAGAACATTATGCAAGCATGACGACGGGGAGAATCAATAAGGGTCTCGCACTCGATGATATTGATAAATAAGTGTGAATGAACACTTGATACATAAGGACCCGTATGAGAGGTAAGATAAGACAAAGGACATAACCCAAGAGGCGCTACATAAAATACAAAAATGAGAGTGGACTAACGGGTAGTCTGTAGTTGATTCAGGAAGAGCCTAGTTATGGCTATGTAGGAGGATACGGAAAAATCAGTAGATCATGCAAGATAAACGTAGTGAAACCCAGTATAGGAAATCCAGTCTCTCAGATACGACATCGTAATCCTCGAGAAATATTCAGACAGGAGTTCGGGTAGTAGAAGGTACAATGTAAGTGTTATGGAAATAAAAGAGAGTGCCACAAGGGAGACAACTGAAATTTCAATTCAGAAGTAACCTTACGAGCACAAGGGCACAGAGATAAGTAACTAAGGATAATGATAGGCGAGTAAGAACATCAGGAATACCGTGGGGTATACAATGTAATAAGGTCGCAACTTTATAAGAGTCAGAAGTTCTTCCCTAAGCACTGCAACGAAAGACTAGTTGAGGAAATAAGGAAGCAGGCTTCAACATAAGCATAGTTACCTAAAGAAGAAATTGTCTTGTAACAACAGTCTCACTATAATGTTGTATGCACTCCATAAAAAAGTGGCACCTATCGTGGATAATGAACGGGAAGAAAAAAAATCAAAAGTTGATAATTGAGATCATATGAGTTACAGGGAACTCCCGTATTCGTGGGCACTAAGAAAAGCTAAGTATCCATGCAGCAAGTGACAGAATGACCAGGAAAAGTAATTTCTTACATTTAAAGACAACTGAGAAGGCATGAAAGGAAATCTATGGTGCTAGCATATTAAAAGGAAGGGCACGAGTCGTATAAATAGATATATGTAGGTTGTAAGCTAAAGTATGGTGGAACAACAAGGTTTTAGCTAGACAGGAGTAAGGATAATAAAAGGTGAGTGAGAAGGTGACGAGAATAGATAATTCCTCGGGATTAAACCCATCACGACAAGAGAGCTGACGGTTTCCATAAAGTTATAAAAAGCTCAGTATAGCATGAGTGAACTCAAAGGAGTTTAAAAGTCGGAGCATTTAGAAGAGGTGGAATGCTACCCTGGTAGTAAAGTAAGGGTGTAATTGTGATAAATGATAAGAGGATGACATTTAGGCCTTTGATTGAGTAATAACTTTGAGAACTAGGATTTCATGAACTACACGGAATTAGAATACCCCCATAGGATTAATCACATTGGGATGCTATGAAATACTTTTATTGGAGTATAGTATCGTCCCTAAGTGGATCAGGAAAATCACTTATGATATTCCTCGATGAGACGTGAGCCCTAATGACGATATATTACATAAGAGGTTTCAATTTATCAATGGTAGATTATAGATCAACATTAAGGTGAATTAACAATAGATGGATGAAAGTTACAAAGTATGAGATGAGATTAGGTTGTCATTATTAAGATGAACAGTAACAAGGAAGCATTAAATGTCTTAGATTTATACATATAGGACATGCAGTGAGAGAGTAACTTGGAGTTGGGTGGCAGGCCTCGATAATAATAAACCAAAGTAAGAGTTATAGTACAGTATGACCTACCTAGTTGTGATAAAGCCATAAGCATATATAACTGAGGCCATGAAATAAGATATAGCAATAGTCGTAAGATCAAAAAAGTACCAAGCAAAGAACTTTAGTACACCTATAGATTCCTAGAGGGATAGCTTGTCGAGTTCTGTATATGTTCCCAAAGAGAGGCCTAGAGATTGGCTAAAAGCTGGAGGAAAAAGGGAGATAAGAGTTGCATTGGCACACATTCAAGGTTAGAATCGTCCAGGCTGCATGAAAGAAGGTATAAATAGTTACGAGATTGGAAGCATTTTGACCACAAGTCGTGGAGAAAGAAAGAGGCCTAAAGGGGGGAATGCCCTAGCCTTTGGATTTATTCACTGAACAACTCCCTAGATGGAAAAGAAAATATTAAAGTATTCTTAAGAGTTATTGTTTTAGAAACGGATAAGTTCATTAGTCAACATTCGAGGACGAATGTTCTAAAGGGGGGAATGATGTTACACCCTATGTTTTCGTACGTGATAGTACGTCATAAGTCAATTGATGTAAGCTCAGAAATAAAATTATTTTTGGAAGAATATAAAGTAAGTTAATCATGTTTCCTTGGAGGTTACAAATACTTAAGATCATGAATAACAAGTGCCAAGAGGGTTTGGAAGCTTAGAAGTTAAGCCAATTGAAGAAAATAAGTTTCGCCGAAAGTCGACGAGTTTGGAATGTTATAACATGTACTTTAGGGTGAGACTATGGTTCATGACATCATAAGGAGGTAATTCTATGAGTTATTTTTGTCATATGATAGTCGTGTGCCACGTTTTGAATTCAAGCAAGTTGTGGAACAAAAGTTGGCAAAGGTCTTCACAAGTTACATTCATAAATTTGTTGAAACTTAGGTCACATTTAGCTGATCTTTTCTCCCAAAATACTTGGAATTAGGGGATGATCTACCTACCAAATTTAATATCTACGAGTCTAGTTTCTAACAGATTAAACCTTTAATAGATACTTCATAGGAGTAGAGAGATATTTGCAGTTTCACGAGACTGCGCAGACATCATAAGTGACACGTAGGTAGATCACTTGAGCTTTTTGAGCAATACATTTCATGTGTTATATGAGGTCTTATTGGGACATATTATATACCAAATTGAAGGTCTTGGAATTTAGTTTCCAATGCTCTTGTCACGACCCAAATCCTAATTCAAGTCGTGATGGCGCCCAACAGCGGGGTTAGACAAGCCGATATAACCTTCACTAAGTGATACCCTTTCCATTCGGTCAAACAAATCAATAATTACCAGTCTAAAACAACTAACATGATACTAGCCTTGAGTGAAGGTAAAATCATAGTAAATACAAAGACGAAATAAAACATATACATAGATACACAACCTAAAACCCAAAAATATATATACCGCGTGTGTGCCAGGAACTAGTGTCACGAGTGTCACGGGCAACTACTGAATATACAATGNAATGAAATAGACAGAGAGTATAACAAAAGAAACTCCAGGGTGCTGCTAGGAAGTCGCCCGGAAAGCGTCTCACCGTGAAGTATGACCACGCTATCAATATCTAGCACCGGCCTGAAAATCAGATGGACCAGCCTCCGGACCTGTACAGTCAAGTACAGAAAAGGAAAGAAAGTGCAGCATGAGTACATATATATAAATATGTACCCAGTGAGTATCTCGTCTAAACTCGAAGAGGTAGTGACGAGAGGTCGACTCGATACTCACTAAGGTCCAGCAACATAATATAGAACAAGATAAGGCTAAAGCAATAGGCATGCGAAACAGTAAACAACAAGTATATGAACACATAATGTAACACATGTAAGAACACCAAGTACCAGTTCCACTTATCAAACAATACCTTGCCAATACTGTCATATGTGATCCAGACTCAAGTGTACATATACCGACACGGACAATACAACCGGCCGGATTCATAAGGTAGGTCATAAGGACAGAGGTCATAAGCTCCCCACGATCGCGAATCATACCTGCGAGTCGTGTGCTGACTCGATAGTAAAAGCTCCCCACGATCGCGCATCATGCCTGCGACTCGTGTGC